>JANTPZ010062531.1:1350-12002 GCA_025593235.1 Vachellia pachyceras | reverse complement strand
TGTGCCGTCCCATTAGTCTCCTCGGTCTCAAACCGCGATCCAGCGTCAATCCAGACGCCGACTGTTGCCGTTTTCGCGGCAAGGTTAGACTCGGTCGCCACCCGAAGTCCATTAGGAAGAGTGGTAACGCGAGTTTCGGGTGCAGATAGGATCCTAGTATGATCCGACAAGGTGGGGCGAGGAGACCCGTATTTGAGGAATCGAGGGTCGGGGTTTTCGAACTGCTTGAGTTTGGATTTCACAGCCTCAGCGAGGCGATCGTAGATCATGACATTGGGAGGAGGAGGGGAAGGAGGGGCAGATGGAGTAGCGACGGCTGGAGAAGATGATGAGGATCGAACGGTCTGGAATGAAGATGATAGAGGGGAGAGGCGACGTCGTTGGGAGCGCCGAGCCAGAGATAGAAGGTGCCTGAAGGCCATGGATCTGTGAGCGACTTGCCCAGTTGCGGAGCTGGCTAGGGTTTGAGTGGCAACTCCAGGAGAACAGAAACAATGGGATAGAGTGAAGTGAAGTGAAGTGAAGGGGAAGAGGGAAACCGAGAAAAAAAAATCAGGCAACGAGGTTCTTTGGTTTATTAAACAAAAACTAAACTCGCATTACGCGCCTCCCCTTTCGGAATTTCATTTGACCTAAAGCCCTCTCCATTCCAACATGTACATAGAAGAGTTTTTCACATGGGAGAGTATAAAATCAGTAACCCGTAAAACTCGTTCGGACCTGAAAAAAATTCTTCAAATTGAACCCGCCTAATGATAGCCCGTTACGGGCGGGCTAAAAACCCGCCCATCTCAATAATAAACGGGCATGCCAACCAGCTGCCCGTGCCCGCCCGTGTATATATATTTTTTTTAAAAAAAAATTCAATAACCCTAGTCCCCAGCTTCCAAGTTGTCATTGTCATCTCTGACTCTCTGCCCCACATAGCACATACTTCCACTAACCTCATCTGCTTGTCAGTGCCCCAGCTGCCCAGCACAAGTTGATTTACCCTACATTGAGATTCAACGCCACCGAGCTCTCAGCTTTGTCTCTAATATTCATTTTCGAGGTCAGCCCAGCACAACCTTCGTTCATCTACTGTTGCTCTTCGTCTTCTAGTCTTCGTGTTCGTCTTCGTTGATCTACTGCTGCTCTTTAGTCTTTAAGTGAATCAAGTCTTCGAGTCTTCGTCGCCACTCGCCATCATCGACTATCACCCAAATTGTCTTCAGGGAGTCAATCTGGCTTCAGGGTGTCGATTTGGCTTTAAGGAGTTGATCTGGCTTCAGGACCAAGAATCATCTTCTTGTTGTTGATTCGCGGTGATGCTCGCGATGAACGTGCTCGTCGTGGATCTTTGGTGGGATTTGGAGACAACTGAACAATGAGAAAAGAGGGTTGGTTTGCCTGTTCGCCTTGTAGCTTACCGCAAGCGTACGGGTCGCAAGTAGTATAAAAATATCGTTCCCACGAGGACTAACGCATAAACGAGATAATCAATGCAATTATGTAATTAATTAGGTTGAGTGAAATAATTGAGGAATTATGTCCTAATGATTTATCTAATTCAATGGAAAATAACAATAAAATGAAAAAGACAAATTGGAGTTTTAATTCAACGATGAGACAAGCCTAGGATTATTTTTCACCATTGCAATTCATGAGAATTAAATACATACAACTCTATTAGTGATTAAATGACATAATATATTTGTCTAAGGTTCAAAAAGCAATTAATTAAGTTTTCTCAAGTCATAACCAAATTAATATCCTCATTTAACATGCACAATCTCTTGCTACAGTTAAAGGAAAATAATCATCACGCAACAACCTTAATATGACAATGCTATGTTAATAACTATATCTCTATGTTACTAACAAACCATCAATTTGATTATTTAAACTTCAAGTCTAGCATAATTTTATCTAAGTCCTACAATTAAATTAACTCTCTCAAGCTTAATTCAATTGGACAAATCAATCTAAGTGGTGGCCAATCAATTAGAAGCATTAAACACAAGATAAAATTAACATATAATCATCATTAATCACCAAAGAGAGTATTATCCAATCTCAATCCATGCAATGGTTCAAAATAATCCTAAAACGAATTACTTAGCCACTAAACATTTCAACCATAAGAGCAAGCATTAAGGAATTTAATTCAAAGAGAGGATAAAGGAATTTAGGATGCAGAAACGCCAAACGCTGCCTTAAGATGCTGCTCAAGCCCACATCTTCCAGCTCTCCAGGTGGCACCGAAAAACAGCAGTCCAAGCTCTCCTCTCTCGTGCGTGCTTTGTGACTCTTCCAAGCTCTCGGGTCTCTCTCTCTCTATCAGCTCCTCAGCTGAAACTCTTGTGCCGTCGTGCTTCTCAAGTCCCGTGACAATGTTCCTCATCGCCAAGCACAGCAGCACAGCAGACCAAGTTCTCCAGTCGTCGACGTCTCTCTCTGATTTGCTTTCAGCTCTCATGCGCCCCAGAAAATTGTTCTAGCTTCGCCCCAAAAACTGTTGGATCCCCTTTTTTCTCCTGTTGTTTCTCAAATCAGTGTTTTTGCTTTTGCTGTTAGGGTTTCAATTGTTTTTGTTCACCAGCTCTAGGTTTCTCCAAATGACGCCGTCAGCCTCGTGTGATGCAGAGTGTTCAACTTCTTCCTTCCAAACGGCGTCGTCTCAATCTCAGCAAAATGTTCAGAGTGGTCAGCTCCTGCCTTAAACGACGCCGTCAGATTCCTTGCCTCATGTGGCTGCCAATTTTAACATGCTAATAGATAATATACTAATACTAATAATAAGAAATAACAGAATAATAAAAACCAAAATATTTTATTCTTTCCTTTAATTGTAAATATTTCTAAAATTATTATATTTGCAATAAAATCCCTAACTCGTGATAAATCCATATCTTATCAAAATCTTTATTAAACCTTTTAATTTTGCATTAATGACTCTCCAAATATAATAAAATATATCTCCAATTGTAGTAAAATGGGGAGTTATCATTGCCGCAATCGATTTGCTATCGATCTGGCTTGGGGTCGAGGATCTTCTTCTTGGTTGGTTGGTTGGTTGGTCTGCTCTTCGTCTTCACCTTTTCCACTCTGCCTCTGCTCTTCGTCAATCGTCTTCCCTCTGCTTTTCCGTAATTTTCTCCATTTCTGTTGTTTTTTTATTTTCTTCACCATTTCTACTGGATCTCTGAACTCATTGGTATTTTTGTGATCTTATTATTTTTGTTGTCTATTCTGTTGTAGAATTTTTGTGATGATTTTCAAGAATTGAATGTGTATCTGTGGTAATGCTTGTGATCTCTGAATTTTTGTTGTCTATGATATGAAGAACTCATGTATATGTATTTTCTCCTACTTGCTTTCTCTCATGAATAGGGCGTATCTGCGGAAAATAGAAAATAAACGGGGGACCCGTTACCCGTGAAAAGCCCGCCCGTATATTCACAGCCCGTTTAAAATGCTTTAAATGGGTTGATGCATGGGTACGGGTTAGCCCGTACCCGTGAAAGTTTACACGGGCGGGCTACGGGTTGGGGCACAGGCTGCCCAACCCGCTACGGGTTGGGGCACGGGCTGCCCAACCCACCCATTGCTCTGCCCTAGTTTTTCATAGAATTGAAGTGGAAAATGAATGAAGTGATTGTTTGGATTTCACAGTCAAATCACGTTGCACACAAGTTGAGATAAAACTCATCTCATATACTTTCATCGGTTTACGTAAAATTATTCTCCCAACGAATTCCCAAACACGTACGAAATGTAACTGGAAATGGATTCTAAATCATATTTGGTTTACCATGAAATAGACATATAATTTTATATTGGTTTGGATTAGTAATAGAATTTACTTTTTCAACATTAGTTACAGCTTACAAAATAAATATATAAGAGACATTTTATCTCGTTTTACATAAATGTATTTTTACAACGTCAGACAATCCGTTAGTTAATGTGTATATTCTAAGAGACTAAAATTTACAAGTGATACAATGCAATGCAATTGTTAGAAGGCTCTATTACAACAAAGTTTAAGACCTTGTTTGATTTTTCTTTCTAAAACCTAGGGTTTGTCCAAATACTCATATTTTTCAGAAAATTTATTTTGGATACAAAACTTTGGTTTGAAAAAACTATTTTTTTGTCAAATCACACTCTTTCTCCTAATAAATTTTCTCTTTCCTATTTTTTCTTTCATTCTCTTTCATCTTTCTTACCTACTTTTTGCGTTGGAGTCTATAAAAGCTAATAACTTTTCAAACACAATTACCTTTTAAAACTTAAGTTTTGCCTTAGAATTCATAAAAGCTATTCTCCAAAACCTAGGGTTTGTCTCGAAATCCATAAAAGATATTCTCAAAAGATTGCGCGATTTGACAAGAAAATAGTTTTTTAAAACCTAGATTTTAAACCGATGTTTGGTACCCAAAATAACTTTTTAAAAAAATTTTATGTTTAAATAAAACTTAAATTTTGGACTTGTAACAAAATATATATTTTGTAAAGAGGTTCTAAATAAGCCTTTGAACAGCCTTGTCCCTGCAGATAAGAAAGTACAAGTTTATATCTTGGAAAGCGCATTTGTTAAAAAATAAAATCATTTTCACTATAAATTTAAAAAGAGGATTACTCTTATATTTAGAATCACCTAATTATACCATTGATAACTCAACAACGTAGCAAAGTTTGACAATATAATTCACAGCTTCCAATGTCTAATTCTGACAGATAATTAAGAAGCTGCTTATTCCAAATAGATAATTTCGTCCAACAACTATCAACCAAGAGTTCAAGACATCTACAACATGAAGTTAGTACATGTGATTCTATTTATCCAAAAAAAAAAAAAGCAACGGCTCTGTTTTTGCTCCAAACAAAATACAGAAAACACAATATTAGACAGAAGAAGGCATCGAACTGTATAATGACGATCTTTTAAGAGTCTCTCCTTCAAAGTATACGGTCTGAGGATCTTTAGGTGGCAGAAAATATTGAAAAGAACTCAGTGTGGAAAATAAGGGGCGGTCTGTAACAGATTTTTTTTGTTTCACGCCCGGTATCTGAAGTTTCACTCCGACTAATCCGGACTCAACTCGGGTCGCGCACCTGGAAATGGTGGGTAAGTCTCCAAATGATGGCTACTGCATACACAAGGATTCAAACTCGAGTTGAAAGATGAATGATATTCCAAATAATTCTTCAATTTCATTTAATTCGAATTGAAAGATGAATGATATTCCAAGTCTTCTTATGTTATTTAATTTGTTTGCATTAAAACTCTGTCCTTTTCGATTTTCAACTTTCTTTTGTCCCTACTGAGTCTCTCCTTGACCCTTAGTTTGGTTTTAAGCTTCCTAATTCATAACTTCATGCATTGATTTTTTCCAATTTTGCTCTCTCTCTCTCTCTCTCTCTCTCTGGTTCTCAAGTCTTTTGTGTATGGCTTTTGTTTAAATTCATGGAGTTGGGAGCTTGTTGGAATAAAACATATCATTGACCACAAACAAAAAAAAGTTTATATATATAACTTCATAACATGATGGCTTATTGGAAATGATGATGACATTATTTCAACATCTTCATTTGTGAATCCTCTGTAGGTTCAACAACTCTCTTCATTTGTACGTGGTTGTTAACACCCCAAGTTTCTGCTTTTCATTTTCTTTTTAAAAGGGTACTTTATATTATTCTTATCCATGATTATTTTTAATTTATAAATGAAATTCGACAGCTAAGTGTCTCTGTTTTATATATACTTGTCATCATTATAGTGAGTGAATATAAAATAAGGGCCTAAGCTGCTTCCTTAATCACCGTTTTCAAACTTACTTTTGAAAATGCAATAATTAAAGAAACCCCTCAATCATTATTCCAATAAATAATGCCTTTTTTTCCAACAAAAGATAATGCTTCCAATCTTACTGTTTTTTTTAATTAATGTTGCCTTTTTTTCCAATACTGTTTTTTTTAACTACAAAACATAAGCCCTTCTTCCCCTCTTCACATCACTGTTTTTTTCACTTACTTCAATACCATATCACTCCAATTATCATAATTAATTTCTATAGAAGGAATTTGATCTAAATATTATATTAACCCTTTATTAAATAATGCTGTAGATTTGAATTTTTTTTTTTAACCAACCTGTAGGTTTGGACTTTGAATCATATACATGGTATATGTATTAATCATGTTGAGAAATATACATCCAATTAAGTTAAAACAATGTTTGAATCTCATAAAAAAATATTCTATATAAAATATTTGTTTTGAACCAATTAGGAAAAGTTAATTTTTTTATAATTTTAACTCAGTTACAATTTATTCTCTAAGCTTTAATTCGATACATTTATGTCTTTATGTTTTAATTATTTAAAATATTATCCTCTATATTTTAAAAATAAAATTATTTATTTTATGAAATTTAACTATTAAATGTTTTAAGTGGTTAAATTTAGTTAAATTTTAGGAATTCAATTCTACTAAATTAAAATTTAAAAGTCAGATTATGATAAGTTAAACTACCTCGCCAAAAAAATATTTTTTAAAAGAAAAAATAAATTACTTAGCTTGGCAACATATAACTAAACGGCAACCCTTATCTCTCAAAACCACCCCACTCCTTATCCTCCACGGACCCCTAAGTGTCTTTTCATTCCATCCCTATCATTTCATTTCACTTTTAGAAAAAAAAAGAGAAAATTACTTTAAAATCCCACGTTACAAATTAATTACTTTAAGGTCTCAATAGATTGTTAATGGTAGTTTCTTCGCTTGTCAATGGTGCTCTTCGACTTGTTATTAACAACCTCTTAAGACCTTAGAATAATTGCTATCGTGGGACCTAAATGTAATTCTAAAAAAAAATACTTCACACTTTATCAAACATTAAATTCATCAGTAAACTTTTGCTTTACATTGACAAACTGCTAGTTTATATTAATAGACTTCTAGCCTACATTAGTAAACTCCTGGTCTACAATAGCATGTATTTCAATTATGCTTATAAATGTATAGTATAAACCAGAAGAAAATGCAGGAAAACTTTATCATACATTATTTCTACCAGAAACTATTTTTGTGACATTAAGATATTCTTGATTATTTTTAATTGTTGTTTCTATGTGATATCCATTACTGCGAATATCCTTGAAACTTAGCAAGTTTCTCTCAGACTTGGTAAAATAAAGTGCATTATCAATGCATAATTTTGTTCCTTCAGGCAACAAAATATTAGCTCTTCCGGAGCCTTGAATTAGTTTTGTTCTACTAGATGTAGTCTAAACATCAGCTTCTTGCATTATCAAGAAAGAAAAATATTTATCATTTCTGAGTATGGTATGTGTTGTTGGACTATCAACAAGACATAAATCTTCTGGATTGATGCTAGTAAGATTCATTCTTCGTCAGAACAATCATGTTGATAACGTGTTATAAAGAAAGAGCCTTCGGAATAAGGGGTAAGAGAATAAAAGAAGAGGAAATAGGAAATTGGGGAGTGATTCTCATTCACTTTTTATATCACATTCATCAAGTTCAAAACCGTATTTATAGCCTCTGAGAATGTCCTCTAAGAATTATGAACAATTAATAGTGCAATTAATACAGATATTAATTGTGACTCAACTCTTTAATTTCTCAGTAATAATTTATATACAACATAATTTATGATGCAGAAGGTCAATAGTCAATATATATCCACTTATTTAATATATTTATAACAATAAATATCACATTGTTGAATTTTTGAGTTCTGATTTTTTTCCACATACTCTTCTGCTTCCTATCATATTTATATTTCTAATGATATATATGTGTTTTTTTTTCATTTTTTGAAAAAAAAGTTTTTATTTTAAAGAGTTTTCACATCTCTTCCCTACATAGCGGAATTACATTTGATAACAATGGTGTCAGGCTTGATTCTACATGCATTTATTTTTATCTTCTCAGGTAATTACAGCAAGTATTAATTAATGTACTGTATCAAAAAGAAAAAAAGAATAATGCAAGTCTCAAGATTGGTTAGGTCAAATATGCAAAAATATCTAAGAGTTTTTACTTCAAGAGCATTTAGTACGACACCCTTCTCAAAGATGTAGATATACCCGCAAATATTGAAAGTGGAAAAAAATATCATCACCATTAAATATAATATAATATTATTATTCTTTTACAGTAAAACCAAATGCTTAATAATGGCTCGTTTGATACGCTGGAATTGATTTTGATAGAAATGGAAATGGAATTGGAAATGAAAATGGAAATAGAGATGGAAATGGGGATGAAAATGAATATAAATATAAGGAAAAAATAAGGGGTCAAAAAATCAATTCCATGGAATTGAACACAATTCCATGGGTTACATCATGGAATTCATTTTTATCCATTTTGAATTCCATTTCCATTTCCAATTCCACCCCCAATTCCACCATACCAAACATAGGAATTGAATTCCATTTCCAATTCCACCTCCCAATTTCATCATACCAAACATAACATTAGTGTATATGTATCTAACGATCTTTTTAAGTTATATTTAACGGTAACATTATTTTTACTCAAAATTTAACTATTCATGGGTATCTTACAGTTTCAAGAAATATAAGATAACTTTAAATAAAATTTCATCGGTACTTTCACCTTAACCGCAATTAGTTATTTGTAAATTTTGGGGACCGTTGTATCTAATTTTCCTAAAATTGTATTTCATTGTAACTAGAGTTTGTTCTTCTATGTTATGTGTACATATGCTGGTCATAAACCTTAAAAAATGTTGTGAGGATGTGTTCATCCACGTGGCGTGCTCGTGCAGTCTCACCTATCTCTGATCAACACACGGTGAAATCACGGTCCTCCACGTGACCAGCCAGCATATGCTCCGGCATCTATATAATTCCCTGTCGGATCCAAACCCGTATATCCCTCTTCACCCATTCCACTCTTCTCTCTCCATCGTAAAACTTTTTAATCTTTCAGGCTCTTACCAAATTACGTCTCCCTCGAATATTCTCCAGAAAATTCCTCCAAACTCCGTTCAACCTAAACCCATCATCATCATCTCTTTATAAGAGCCACCTAACCCTTCACGGTTTTCAGAATTCGGAGTGAAGTTGACTCTCTGAGTCTAACATCATAATTCAATACTCTAAAAATCATTCATTTCTGGGTATCAACTATCAATCATTTGCCTTTAATCTGTTGCAGAGTTGGGGTTTTGATTTTTTTTTTGTGGCTCGAATCAATGGTGGGTTTTGCTAGAAAGAAGCGGGTTACAGACCCTCTTGACGACGAGGCTAAGGCTCGTCTTGTCGGAGCTGATCTCCGGCGATTGAGTCACGGGAGCAGTGGGAGCGAACATTCCGGAGATGGCGACCGCGACTCGCTTTGTCTATCCGAGCTTGTGCATGATTTCCTGGAGGACAACGAGAGTGAGTGTAAGTCTGGGATGCATGAGCTGGACCATGACCGGGTCGACTTGGAGGATGATGGATCTGAGCTTATTAACGATATCGTACTCAGATTGGGTGTAGCCAACAATCTGGATTCGTACCGGAAGCTTCTTCTGACGCATGTTTCAGAGGCGACGGAGAAATTTGAGTTTCTTAGGGGAAACGTTTCGGTGTTCCTGCGAAATGTGATGGCGTTTCTGAGAGAGAAAGGACACAATGCGGCGATTTGCAAGACGAGGTGGGATTCCTCCAGTGGAGTCACCGCCGGTAACTACGAGTTCGTCGACGTGATCCAGTCCGATTCGACATCGTGGCAGAACAACAGGTACTTCGTTGACATCGATTTCGCCGCCCAGTTCGAGGTCGCTCGGCTGACGAGCAGCTACTCCGAGACTCTCTCTTCTCTGCCATCCATCTACGTCGGCACAGCGGAGGAGCTAAAACTCATCGTTCCGACCATGTGTAACGCTGCAAAGAGGTGCCTTCGGAGCAGAGGACTCTCTGTGCCGCCGTGGAGGAAAAACCGGTACATGCAGAACAAATGGTTTGCACCGTATAGACGAACCACGAACCAGGTACAGGGAAACTCAGTTCCGGTAGCTGTCCCTGCAGTTTCCGGAGCCAATTGCAGATTGGTTGGATTCGACGACATGAGTTCAGAGGCCAGGCACGGCGGCGTTTTTGTCCGGACGAGATGATAGACATGAGTGGTTTTGTAAATGATTAAGGGGCTTGAGGGCAAATTCGTGAAATCGATGTGCCTTTTGTTTTTTGTTTTTGAGGACTTTAATGTTAATAAAAAAGAATGAGTAATGATAATAATAGTGAGTGGATAATGCATAATTGAGCAGTGCATGCGGCGAATCAAAATCGTTTGCTTGTTCAAGCGGCGAATGGGAGGCTGGATCACATGCCAACGCGGTCTGACACGAAACTCCTACACCCGTCTAGATTCGCAATAGACAAACAGAGCGGGACCCACCGTACAAATTGAGTTATTTTTATTTTCCCTTGGGGATAAAAAAAGGGAAATTTACTGTTGAGTCTAACATAAGGGACTTATTTATCAAATGGTCCCAAGTTTTAAAATATTTATCAAATGGTCCCAGAGGTGTTGTCAATTTAGCTCATGGTATTGTCAAGGGTTGTCACGTGATAACACCATGTGCTGCATTGACAACACCATGCGCTGTATTGACAACACCTCTG
>JANTPZ010062519.1:1185-25791 GCA_025593235.1 Vachellia pachyceras | reverse complement strand
GTATAAGGGGACTGCAGCATAACTACCTCCAACCATTGCAACAACCAAAGCACTTAAGTATATGAACATCTTTCGTGATTTCTGTTCTCTGGACACATAAGAGGATGAGAACTGTCGAAAACCAGGCAGAGTACATGACCTGCCACCATTCTTTGCAGCAAAAGCTGAAGAACGGTAACTCTGATATAGAGACTTCGTACTAAATTGTCTTCGAAAATTTGAGAGCCATATGTTACAAGATAAGTTCTGCTGGAATCCATTAATAGAATTAGTGAACGTCTTGCTTGATCCTTCTGTAACATTAAAAAGGCACCTGAATCATAAACAAGGTTATCAAAAGAACTCACATCAAAAGGAAGCTAACTCTTTTCACGTGTTTGGTCAAAAGGAGAAGAGAGGAGAAGGAAAAATCAAAAGAAAGAAGTTCAATATTGTTTTCTAGTATTTAATAAATAAAACACAGGCGCAGCAGAAATTTATTCATCAGTTGGAGAGGCACAAGGGCATCTCCTCATTTGCAAAGGAACACGTGTCTGAGTTTTAATTACAAAAAAGCTTCAGAAGATTTCTCCATATATTTTTTATCAGCAATGAAGGAATGAAAACTAAAAAATATAAAATCTATCTCTGAATAGAGTATTGTATAACCTGGATTCAGGAGACAATCGCTGCAAATTCTTAAGATACAGTGAGAGCTGGGATCCCTTAATTAGCCTTGAACACAACATTTTCACCAGGACTGAGTTTCCAGCAATCGAAGGGCATTCAACACTATTAGGAAGAAGATATAATTTGAGAAATTAGGAAGGTGAGAAACTATAGCTGAACTTTATTAATACTTGCAAAAGTGTGACTACGGAAAAATTGCTCAGCTAGAGTATTGGGATTCATACTGCATAGTTTGATTGTTTAAATGAGTCGCTGAACCAAAATTGACTTGGCAGCTCAAAAAGAAGAATCACAACACAAAAAAAAAAAGAAACAAAATGCATTGAACCTTTCAATCATATGATCTGATCTCACCTGTATTCAGATTTGTAAATTGATTGGGCTGGGACAATTTGAGCACCCAATTTCGTCGCGAGGAGAGCTGTCGACTCTCTAAACCCTAGCCGCCTAGCTGGGATTCAATCCACCGTCTTGCTTCTAAGCTCTTCAACCCACAGCTTCGATCGTAATCTTAGTCAGGTTTCCGTTTTTTTTCCACTGATGGAATTGGAGACCTTGCTGATAAGGAGATTTGATTTGAAAATTTATGTTTAGTTGATTAAAATGATGTTTATCCCGGAGAGAAAGTTGGGAGAGAGAACGGCGAAACGTTTTTTATTGTTGGATCATGGATAGAAAAAGTGGGTATGAAAAAGTTGGAGGAAAAATATGTGTGAATCATACCATATTTTCTATACAAACTTTTCTCTTCACAAGAGAGAAAATTCTTCCTTATTTATCAACATGCTTTTTATTACTTTTTTATTTTAAAACATTAAGTTTGATATGTAATTTTTCTAAAATTATGACTATGACTTTCTTTTTTTTAAAGGACTAGTTTAAGATATATTTTAATATCTAATTTTATTTTTTAATTTTTTACTAAAATCTTGCAACATTAAAAAATATGATATATTTTTATCTAAATTATTTTTTTGAAATATAATAACATAAAAACATATCTTTAATAAATAATTTGATTTTAAATTATTTAATATATTAATGTAGTATAATTTTTCATGACATATCATACTTAATATATTTTAAGAATACCTTACTTATTCAAATATTTATTAAATTATTTTATTTAATGATATTTTAGTTATTTAACTATTTGCCCATTTTCTTTTATGTGTTTTCTCTCATCCATCCAAACATGATATGTGATAACATTTTATTTCCTCCCATTTTTTTCTCTCAACTTTCCTTCACATCCAATCCAAGCCAAGCCTTAGACCTTGTTTGGTTCAAGGTAGGGGTTGAAGGTTGGGCTAATTAAATGTGGGTGATGGGTGCAACTAGGGAAGGTGAAGTTATGAGCTTTGTTTGGTTCAAAAAGATATGTGAGTTTGTGAAATATTTTAATCATTTTTGTTTAGTTATCAGTAAGGGAGTGGAAGTTATATCATTTTATTTTATTTATACATCTTCCTTTGTTCATAATATTTATATTAAAATGAACATTTTCTAGAACGTTTGAATTAGAAAGTGCATTACTTTACCAGTATATGATGAAATAATTTTATATAACTTTCTTGATGCTAGATAGATTAATAGTACACTTACAATATAGCCAAAAAACAGCCAATAAAGAAGAAAAGAAGAAGATTTCAAGGTAATCTCATTTAAAATCAAGCAAGCAATTATGTACAAATGTCCAGAAAGCTTCTCTATTCAAGTTACAAGCAAACACCATGACATGCCATCAATGGGCTTCAACAACTCAAGTGTAAATGTTTGGATGTCTTTATAAGAAGGACAGCCCCATGATGGTGAAATGAAAACTATATCTGTAACATCCACCCTTTACTGTAAACTGAAATAGAGGCCAAACTGATAGTTATGAGATAAGATAAGGTTCAGAAATAAAAATACTGAAAGAGAAGATGGCAATGGATCAAAGAGACCCTGGTCAATTTAGTCATAAGGCTTTAAAATTATTAAGAATGTAAGCCAATGACGTAAATGTCATTAAGTACAAAGACCAAGGGCAATATGGTCATTAGATAAAAGGGGTCAAACCAGTAATCAAAAGTTGAGTTAAAGCCCACAGATAGAAAACACGGAAAAAGTTGATGCAGATGGGCTGTATAACCCAAAGTCAGACCTGGCTCAGCGGATAAAATTTTGTGAGAACTCCTCAGTTAAGCATGCTCACCCTGGAGTAGTGTAAGGATGGGTGGTCCTGGGAAGGACCCAAATGTCATTACACGAAAAGATCAATGGCGAAAAAGTGAAGGGCAAAATGGGAATTATGAAAAGTTAGACATTGTAAGGGCATTTTGGTCATTTGACAAAGTCAAAGTCAAAGTCAAAAAGCCAATCGTTGACCAAAATATCAGAAAAAGTCACAAATGCCCAAAAGATAGAGCAGAACTCATTGATTAACAGAGACTCGACAGATTGCTAAAAATCGGCCTAGAATTTTATTTATAGAATTTTGAAGATTTAATGGCCGAAAATATTCTTTGAGGTATCAGGCGACCTTAATCAGTTGAGTTCAGGGCATAGAAAAATAAAGTGAATTTTATAATATTTTATAAAATTATTGCCCAATATACGATTAAGGCGAATGCCCAGAACGGAGGAAAAAAGACCCGAAAATGCCCGAAAATCCTGAAAAAATAATTTTATTCAAAAATTATTTTTAGACAATCTAGAGGGCAATTTGATGAAAGGAAAAGGGCAAGATTATTAGTGAAAATTATAGAAATTTTTAATGCCCTAAAAGTTATTTGACCTTCGAAAATACGTTTTTCAGGGATTTTTGGCAGGATAAAATTACCCTATTATTTTTAGACGAAATTCAAGGATATTTTTGGAGAAATATTTCGCCATGTTAGTAAATAAATTATGGAGATTAAAAGAGGAATAAAATATCTCCAGAAAAGCAGAGAAAAATTTACTGGAATAAAGTTATGTTTACCGGTAAAAAGCGTAATCGGTAGAAGTAACCGAATGGTAATCAGTTTAGTTGAAGTAACCAAGTTTCCAACCAGATTTTTACACCCCATGTGCAGCCCATAATGATAAATTTATGAGAGCCAATAGGAATCAAACACTTGTTGGAGAGGTGGTTAAATCTCCACCCTTAGATTAAACTTAATGGTTAAGAACACATCTTAGCCTTCCAATTTTTATGAAGGATTTTATAAAGCAATTTTCCCTCCATTTCCCTCCCATTTTGGCTGAACTTCTTGGCTGCAAAAGAGAGAAGAGAGGACGCCATTTTTGCTCTTGGAGAAGGAGGAGAAGTTTGAAGAAAAACTAAGGTAAGAGACTAAAGCACTTAAACCCATACATATTCTTGCTGCTTGTGATCTCCTCTACAACTTCCATGGATTGGAATTTTGATTAAGTCTCTATTTCTCAAGTTTGATACTTAGGGTTCTTGAGAGCAAAAGTTAGAAAGAGAGGGATTTAGAACTCATGGATGATTGTAAAAGACTCGTCTCTATTTCTCAAGTTTGATACTTAGGGTTCTTGAGAGCAAAAGTTAGAAAGAGAGGGATTTAGAACTCATGGATGATTGTAAAAGACTCCTTGTGTTGTAAGGAGTGTTTTGATGTATATCTTGTGATTGTTTGGCTCTTGTTCTTGGATTTTGTAAAATTTGGTATGACAAACTTTAAGGGGAGATGCTGGCCAAATTTTTACTTGATATAGGAGAGTGAAATTCAAGCTATACTATCCATGAAAATGAGTTTGAGATCAAGAATATGTTGGTATAAGTGTTAGAAGTTGGAAAAATCATGTTGATGGTATTTGTGTATATGTCTCGGCCAGATCTGGAATTTGGTGAAGGAGTGTTGTTTTGATGATTTTGATGCTTCCAATAGTTTTAAAATGAGTTTTTGTGTAGGGTAAAGGTGAGCACAAGTTTAGGGAAGCATTGGAAAACATTGAATACAAGTTTAAAGTCTTAAGGCTTGTATAATTCAAGGGGATGATTAAGGGAGTTTTACATTGATTTTTTTGCCTTGGAAATGGCTTATGTTTGATGGCCATAATGTTGTGAATTGTGTAGGCAAAATTTTGTTAAAGGAATTAGTTCCTTAAGTAATCAAGAGAGCATTCAAGCTAAAGGAAAATTAAGAGCTAAAGGTAGCAAGACCATCTAACTCTAATCTAAATTATTATGAAAATTCTTTTGAATTATGCATGACTTGATTTGAAATTTATGATGATGAAAGTGTGGATATTGTTAGTGCAGAATTTGACCAAGAGGGGGGGTGAATTGGTCACACTTAAAAATTAAAACGTAAATCACAGAAGTTAAAACAAAGTCACCGAGAGTGCAGAAGAATAATAAACACGGCGATTTATCCTAGTTTGGTTCTCTCTGAACTACGTCCAGTCCTCAGAGCTCCTCTGAGATTTGCAGTCCAATAATATCAATCAACTAGGCTTCACAAGCCTTGACAATCAAGGAGTCACACTCACCCTCATTATTTGCAATATAACAGAGACATTCACTCTCTGTTTTTCAACAAACTCACAGCCCAATAATCTCAAGGCCTCGACCTTGAGTTTCTCAATGAATCACAAGTTTAAACTCTCAAAAGAGCAAATGTGCTAATCATTGAGGCTCACAGAGTGTTTTTGAATGTTACAGAAGGCAGAAGATAGAAAGCGTATGAATAATAGCGTTGTTGATCGTCGTCTCTTTCCGTCTTCAATGCTTCTCTATTTATAGTTGTGGTCTTTCAATTTGTCCATTAGAGAAGGCCAGATGTCTGTTACTCAGATTGAATAGACGTTGTGTCTGGTTGGTCTAAGCATTGAATGCTGTAATAAATGCGTTTCAGCGGAGTCTGAAACGGTTTTGATTTCATCTGGTTTGTCGAAGATCTTCAGCAGATATACCTTTTCCTGTTTCATAGGTTAGCATTTGTGCATTTATGGCGGCAGGTAAGTTTTTAAACTTTTAACATTAATAAGGAAAAGTCTGCCAAAAAGTGAATCTCAATGTTAGACATTGCTGTCAGATAGAGGTAGGACTCGAGTTCAATAATTCTCATGACTCGAGTTCTATTTCATGAGTTCACAGTAGTTTGAAATGTCATGTAATGAAACTTCAAGTTTTCATAATACCAGACTCGAGTTAAGAAAACTTTAAGATGAAAACTCGAGTTTATATTGGAAGTTTTAGAATGTAGTTTTGGAACTTGCATTTGGAGAACTCGAGTTCAGTATTCAAGTTATGAAGTCATGTTGTGAAACTTGAGTTTTGAAAAAGCATGACTGGAGTTGATAAAACTTTAATGGCAAAACTTCTAGTTTTCAATTCAAGTTTTGTAAAACAGTTGAGGAACTCGAGTTGTGTGCTTCTGGAACTCGAGTTTTAGTGAAGCAAAGTCTTCCTCAATGGTTCAAAGACACGAAACTCGAGTTTTATATACCTGGAACTCGAGTTGTCACAACTTGAAGCTGGAAACTCGAGTTGTCCTTAAAAGTTTTGGGAAACTCGAGTTCTGCAATTCACTAACTCGAGTTCTACCACATGAAATTCCTTAGGCAGAAGATTTTAGTCACGAAACTCGAATTTTAAGAAGGTGAAACTTGAGTCATCAAAACTTCTTTGTGGAAACTCGAGTTCTTGCTGAAAGTTTTCAAATCAAAGGCAGAGAACTCGAGTTTTAGAATATCAAACTCGAGTTTTTGAACTATAAAACTCATTTTCAAAATTTCAAAACTATTTCCAAATCCTTCCATACAAACTTTGAATTATGACTTTGTTATCATCAAAACAAGGCATCAACATTTATGAGTATCAAGCTGCTTTTTACTAATTTTGATATGCTTTTTATCTTGGTTTGAGTGCATCGTTAGGATTAAAATTTCCTAAACATGCATATTAGCAACGATTCTAGAATCCAAAAACACATAATCAAAGGTCAGAGATCAGAAATAACAAAGTTCAAATATAAGAAATAATATAGTTCACATATCAATAAAGTGCAAAATGAAATGTAAACATAAATGCAAATGCCCCATGAATTCTGATTTCTTCTTCTCCCTTTTATCATCGCTCAAAGAGGTGCTGAGGAGAAGATGAAGTGGGGATGTCAGGTGTAATATCCTAAAATTTAACTAATGGGAAAGGAAGGCTAAACTAAGGGTTGCAGACCAGTAAAGGATCCAGAAGGTGAAAAGAGATTACATGAAATCCCGAGTTGCCATTTTTCCAATGAAGAAAACGTAAGGGCAACATGGTCATTTTTAGGAAAGTTAGGGGCGTGATGGTCATTTTGGGAAAAGATGACCAAAATATCAAAAAATGATCCCAGGTACAGAAATGTGGAGAATAATTTACTAATCATGGATTGAGGTTTAGTTAAAGTGATCAAAATAACCCTTGCGGTAATTTTTAAGGTCGTTTAATATTTGGCTGATTTTTGTATTTTAGAAAAATATATTTATTTAAAATTCCTGGAGACATAAAAAAATGTATTGAAAATGATGAAAAAAAGTTTGGAAAATGCTCTATTTTATAAAATTGATTTCAACCTTAAGTCTGCAACAGTTTACCGAAACAACAGTATAAAAGGTTGAAAATCCACGAATTACGGCTTTAGGGAGAAATTAATTTATAGCATATTTGAAGGATTTTTGAGATGAGAAAAATCATGAAATGATCAGTTGGATTTTAGGAATTTTTAGCGACACTAAACTGGTTAAGTGATGAGAAAATTCCTAAAAAGCATTTCCGGCAGAAAACAATCCGATAAAGCAAGTTGCTTTTTAGAATAGTGAATTGTGGAGAAAAGAGGGATGCCACTTGTGATGTTCTTATGCAAAGATGAAAAGTAATAAAAGATATTTAGTAAAAGTGGTAGCTTTATCAGTAGAAAATGGTTCTTGTAATACAAGTGGGCCCCACAACTCATTACAAATCACATGTGCAAATTTTAATGGCCCAAGACCTCATTTTTTCTGCATAATTTCATGCAGCTCCAAAAAAGATAGAGAGAGAAGGTGAAGAGCAAGGAGAGGAGGAAGAAGTGTAACATCCTTATTTTTGAGATCTATAATTAGATGTTATTATGTCTTAAATTCACAGAGAATAAAATAAATTAGGATTAAAAAATCAAACTTAGATTTATTTTTTAAAAAAATACATATAAGGAAATATCTATAATAATAAATAAAATAACTAATTATAGGTGTAAACTTATCTTATTATTAAAATAAGTAATACAAAAAGTTCTGAATAAAAATTTTTATTATAATTATTATTTTCTTTTTAAAAAAATATATAATATTATTTTATGTAAAAAACCTAACCGTACCTCTATATAACATACCTATCCCTCACCCTAACCCCAAAACCTACTGCTACAGTAATTGCGCCGCTACAGTGCTGCACATTGTCGTTACAGTGTTAAGTCTTCTTCTTACTCTGACTCATCTACTGTCATATCTTGTCCACTGTTCATTGTTCTTGCCTTCCTTTATGTCTTGTCTCCTCATGAATGGAAGCTCACACATTCAAAGTCATATATCAACCCTGTTTCCAGAAGAATTGTGGTTGTGTGCGTTAAATCCTTACTTTCATCTATTGGTTTGATAAAAAATAATAAATAAAATAAAGTATAGTATATATGTGTGTATATGGGTATATGGGTACCAATCATTTCTGCCAGCATGAAGGAAAAAAATCACCTGTGAATGCCTGGTTCCATCGAAGGAAGAAAAAAAGAAAAAAAAATTATATGTACTTATATATATAAGTGTATGCTTTGAGTGTTTTTGTGTGTGTGTGTATGTTTGTCAAGGAGCAGGTCATGTGTGTTTCCTTTTTTCATAAAAAAAACAAAGAAAGAAAAGAAAGATTCAAGCTAGATATATATGATTATGCGTGTGGCAGTGGGTAAGTTAGAAAACATAGGGAGCTAGTATAAAAGAGGTAGAGTCTATCCCTAATTGATTGAGTATGCAAAAAGTGTCTTGCTAAAAAAAGAAGAAATATATGTAAACATATGGAAATGTTTATACTATTGTAAAAAAATGAAAAAAAAAAGAGTAAGAGAGGAGAAAGCAAAGTCTGACACCAAATCTCTTGTGTGGAAGGGTATTGTGTAGTGTGAGTGTGTGAAAATAAATGTGCCTGTGTGTGCATATATGTGTGAGTGAAGTGTGTGTAGTCTTGGGTTAACGAAACAATATATATATAATATAATAGCCAAAACAGCCACGGTAGGCTTTGTGTGTATAATATTATCTTGTACATATTATTATAATAATAATATAAATATATATAATAAGCTATATTAATATGCGTGTGATGTTCTGTTATATATATAATAATAACACAGCATAGTGAGATTATTTAAATTGCAAACTAATAATAATAATAACATTACTATTAGAACTACCACTTTTAATATTATTTTTTCTCTCAAACAACTTGTAAGATTTTCAAAGAGATTATGTCATACAAAAATTATATATATTTCTCATGAATAAAGAAGGCAAGGTATACCTTTGACTAATAGTGGGTAGTTTTAGGTATTTAGATTTAGCTTTGAAGCAACTTTTAGAATAGATTAATTAGTATATTGATAGAAATTGTCGTGTGTAATTTTGTAGACTCTCTTTGAGAATCTTGGAGTGACTTTTGTATGCTTACCTATAAGCTAGGGAGTAACAAGTAATTCTAAATATTCTTCCATATACTTGTGAACCGTATATAATTAAATTGTAATTGAATTATATTTTATTCATTTTTGGATTGAATTGTATAGATGCAAATGTTTAAAGTTTTCAACATATAATTTGACATGAAAATTTTTATGACTGTCATGGCAGTTGTATTTGTGATTGGGTTGGAGTATGGAGGAGAAATATGTATGATGAGATTTTAATCATGTGATAAGTTATCACTCGGTGTACAATGGATGACATTTGTAGTGCCCCTTTACCCGTGTTTTTCCTTTGGCCAAGATTACATTGAAATTGTGGGACATGTGACACCTCCTTGGTTTTCTTTTAAGGAGAGGAACTATAGTCTAGACTTGAGCTCTACACCTTTGGCCGGGTGTATCTTAAGAAACTGGTGAGCTTGAGACAATCCAGTTACATGGATAAGTTTCTGTTGGACTATGTGTTAGCGTATGGCTCTAGTAAGTGAAATAAGGATGGATGATGATATAAGGGTGGTTGCATATTACATTATTATGCATTATTTGTGAAAATGATTGTTAGTTGCATAATTATAAAAAAAATATGAAATTTTTTGTATGATATTTTTATACACACACACACATATGTAATTGTAAATCAGTTCTTCCTTTTTAATTGTATAACGTTTACTTGTGTGTGGTAGAAACTTTCAGTAGTTACTGGGGCGTGGAATCTCACCTCGTTGTTTAACATTTTTTAGGTGATTGTTCTAATAGGCAGCAAGGGAATGCATCTATGGAATAAGCATTGTTGAATTATTTCAAAAATGCTTTTCCAACCAAAGCTGAGAAAGGATTGGACAGGGGATGAAAAGAAATTGATTTCCTGATATCTTGAGTAATAAAACTTCAGTTTCATAATCTTTATCAAATTGAAAATTTTGGTTCTGTATTAAAGTCATTTGGTATTCTCTTGAATGTATTCGTATTTCTAACAAATGTCTTGAAGTTGCAAGTGTTGACAGTTCATAAGCTATAGATGAATCAAACTAGAAGTTGTAAGTACAGAAGAATTAATCACAAAAACGCTTCCATGAGTTAGTCAGCACAAAGGAATCAGAAGAGAGTGGATTACAAAGAAGAGGCCTTTCTGTTGAAGATGATGAATCACTCTCAAAAGCTCAAGATGCACTTATGGTAAAAAGTTCCAATTCCTTCTCTTCATGTATTAAAAATGATTTTCAAAAGTTTGCATAAATCTGTCTCCCAATTAGTTTTTGATGAAAATAGATTTTTAATCATGTTTTGGAAATTATTGTGGGATAGAAAAACTTACACAAGTTGATTTCATCACTATACCAACACAATTCTTAAAAATTTGTTTTGTTTAAAATCAAAGCATTGATATAATGTTGTGACTGAAAATGATTTTGAGAAAAACAGATTTTGCTCCAGTGATGAAAATATATGGGACACTTCTGATTCTCTCTATACCTCTAACAATTATGTTCAAGTGGGAATTGTACATCAGAGCCTATAAGTTGCATATTCTCAGATGATAAACAAATGGGAGTTGAGAACGATGAAGAATTACAAAAACGCTTCCATAATACAAAACAGAGTATATGAGAAAGAGGATTCCCAGGAAGAGTTGTGCCTTGGCAAATATGATGAATTATGCTCTAGAGCTCCAAATTCACTTTTGATTGATTCTATATGACATGGACATAAAGGTACTGATAAGACGAAGAATCAAAGAACTTCTTGTGCATGAAAAATGAGACTCACAGAACCTACATCAAAAGGAGAATGCTTGGATCATCCATTACATAATCATAAGAAGCAACAAGGCAATGAATGTTTAAGTGTTCAACTTCAAGAATGGACTACCATAAGAGTACCCTTCAACTATCTTGAAGTGAACAAAAATAGGAGGATCTCTCATACGAAAAGAAGAAGAGGATTCTTAGAGTTTACATTAGATGAGAGAGAGTTGCAGTCACCCAAAGCAAAATCTGACAAAGTGTGCAGTGGGTGAGAAAAGGCAATCCTCCAAGTAGCTAAGGAAAAGGATGAAAAAGCTTCATCTTAAAGCACTAGAAACTCAACTTTTATGAAAGCTGGACAAGTGAAGAATGGATTTTGATCTTGAAAATAAAAAAGGAGGCATCTACGTTGATCCATCTTAACCAAGCAAGCCAGCACTGAGACAAGAGGAAATATGGTGATAGCTAATCCTTATCTTGTGCTGTCTTCATTTCAAAATCTTGTTATAGATATCTATTAGCAAACATTTTCCTTGTCCTCAAATTATTTTTAGATTGTTACCTGAAAAAAAAAATTCTGCATAGTTTTCCAATGATCTTATGATTGAAGTGCACAACTCTTAAATTATTTCATCAAAATTATCTTTTCTAGATGCATACACATGTTTTGGAAAACACTCATGCTCTACTTGCATTTAATCAGTTTTCAAAAATTGAAAGTTAATTTATTCTGTAAAACGAGAGTGCTTCAAACTCCGTGGAGTCTTTCGCGCATGGTAATATTTTATGTGCTTTTATCTACTTGAACTCCTAATTCATCTACATGAGTTTCAAGTCCATCTTTATGTTTGAAGAGAATTCATTGCGTGAAAAGCTTCATGTTTGATGTTCTGAAATTTGTTCCAAGGGTTTCAATGCTCAACAATTCATCATTTTATCTTTGTGCATACATGATAAATTGAAATGGAATTTTTTTCTATGCATAAAGTCATGATTCATTACCCTCAATCCTTTAAAATGAAATTGATAGAGCATGACAATCTATTGTGATTCCTACAATCTAATCATGAGTGGATCCAAGTGAAATTGGATTACATGAAAATAAGCATGTACCTTGTTGAAGCTGAATCCTAAAGCTTGACTTTTGGTGTTGAATGTGCAAAGGAGGGAAATCAACATTGATCGACCAAAATCAACCAAGTCACAACAAGGAAGAGCATATATGGTAACACATAATTTCTACCCAAGGTTGTATTTCAAATTATCAATTCATTTGGCTAATGAATATATGATTCTTGTTCAATTCCAATAGCAATCCATTCCTAATATTTTTCAAAAGATTTCTCAGATTGCTAACTGGATTGAAAGTGAAAATTGTGCATAATCTTTTTACTATCTTGTAATTTCAAATGCACAATTCAAATTCATGTTTTGACACTGTATACACAAAGTAAGATATTTATATTTTAATTACATTCAAATTTCATTTTTCAAACTTGGAAGTCAACATATCTTATATGTCAGAAATGCTTCAATTCCTTCAATTGAGTTTTTCCCAGTGACTCTCAATGCACTTTCTTAAAAAAAGTTCAATACATTTGAGTCTTATTGATTTGAGTGAACTCAAGTCATTTGGACAATGAGTCTATGCCTCAGTATTCATATATTATTGTACTCTTTTTGCTCAAATACATAGACGATTGATTATCTTTTTCTGAGTAATATGAGTATTGCACTCAAGTTCTTGACTTGAATGTTCCTATATGTCAAGATCAACAGTAAAGTCATTATGCTTGCTTTTATCGTGATTAGGCCCTTTTGGCCATTTTATTAATCATATGACATTTGCTCCTGGGAAACTATCAACATGTGAATATGAATGTTTAACATGATACCTTCATAAGATTTTTAAAGCGAAGCATTGCTGGTGTACATCCTAATTGGTGACTTCCATCATTTTCAGCATAAATCCACACGTTTAGAAAATAAGTTTCAAACTCTTTCAATATCTCAACTTTGTCTATCCATTATGATTTGAAAGAACATATGAGATTTTGAAAAACTGACATGATCATTCTTGGAAAACATGATCTCATTCATGAATCATCAACTTTTAAATGTTAATCATGTCTATTCTCTCTGATTAGACTTTCATGCGTGTGTTCATCGGCTTGAGCAAACTTGCTTTTCAAATGGTCCTTATGCTACTTAAAATTGTTCTCATTATACAGAGCATAAGTTCTTTGAAGCTGATTGAAAATATATCATTTTGATTCTATTTCTGTGAGCATTGCATTAAAAATCAATGGCACCTTTTCTAGTTAAAACTCTTTTACAAATTGCCATTGAATTTTGCAAAATATCATTCTTGATATCATCTAATTGTTACCCATTATGAATCAGTGATTTGAATTCAACTATTTGGGGAGAATGCTTATTGATCTTTGTTTCAATCTAGTCTTAATGTTTTGGGGAGAATGTTCAACTATTTGAATTTTGCAAAATGATGTTGATTTGGGGAGAATGTTCAAATATCATATTATTTTGATTATATAAGAGTATAAGATTGTTGAACTTAACTTCGTATGGACCCAAGAAAAGGTGGGTACCAAAGAATACCTCAGTTTAATGTTTTGCAGGTGCTTAAGTGTGTATTTGCAGCATTATCAGTCAAAATGCTTGAGCACAAGATCAAGGTTTTGAAGTTTTTGAAGCAGTATTCGAGCACAAATGAAGTTATGCTCGAGCATTAGAGAAAATTGAATCAATTGATACAGTGCTGGATGCTAACTCTCGAGCAATGTGAGGAAGCACAGGTAATGCTCGAGCATTCAATCTCAATGCTCGAGTAGTGTAAGCTTTTCTAGCATCAAAGACCATGATGCTTGAGTACTTGGAAACAGCTCTTGAGCACTAAAGTGCAGCACTCGAGCACTGAAAGCTACTACTTGAGGTTGGTCAATTTGTTCCTGAAATACCAATGTTCTTCAATTTTCTTTCCTAGAACTTGAGTGGCATCCTTTTTACTCAAATCATATTGGGCAAAATATTTTGATAATCTGAGACCATTTATTTCTTCTTCACTTGTTTTTCAATTCATTTTCTCTGAAATGATTTTTTGAGTCTTCAAAAACTTCATCAAAATTATTTTTGTTTTCTCAAAAATTCCTCCAGTTTGTTATTTGCCAAATCCTCCATCACTTTCGACTTTTGCTCAACTATTCCATAAATTATTTCAACTGTCATGAAAGATTTTGCAAATTTGGGAAAAGTCACAACTCTATTTCTCATGACTGTTTTAAACCCATGCATTCATTAAGGGGGAGCTTCAATTCACTTGTGTTTTTCAAATTCCAAAGCTCATATTAGTTTTGATGATGTATGTTCCTTTCCTGCTTATTATTTGAAACACCTTTTGTTGAAAAGAATATTTCACACTTGTTTGTGCTAACCAATCTCCTTGCAAGAATGAGTCTGACATTATGATAGGAGAAATGGAAGTTATTCATCATTGTTGATGCTTGCTCACAAGCTTTGTTCTGAACTTCCTTCAAATCAACATCATTTATGAAAATATGGATGAAAGCTTAACTCGATGGAGAAATCTTGAACAAGAAATCCGAGATACATAGATAGCACAAGCATAGTGGAAGCAACAAGAGATGATGGCAATGAACTTCAAAGATCAATCATCAATTTGCCAAATCAAATGAGCACTTCTAAACCCTCTCTTTATCTTTTAAGCATGTTTTTAACCTCTCTGATATCTTTGCAAATTTATTTCAAATATATTTTCAAACTTGTGAGCTCCTTCCAGTTTTTACATCCTTTTTTTTTTCAAATCTATTTTCGAACCTCACTTGAAAACCTTCCTTTGTTTGAAACTATATTTGCAAATTATTTGGAACTTAATTAGCATCCAAAGGAAGAGCAACATACTTCATTTTTAAACATATATTTCAAACTTTTTGCTAATGACAAATAGGGGGAGAAATAGTCATGAAAAATATGTTGCATAACCACACTTGCTTTCATATTCATACATATTTTCATGAAGGATTCGTCATCATCAAAAAGGGGGAGAATGTTAGAAATGATTAGTTTTGATGATGTCAAATAAGAGCAAAATATTTTTACAATGCAAAAAGTTTTCACAATACATATTTACCCTGCATATTGATTTTTACAATGCATATTGGTTAATAAATATTTATGCATCCTGTTAATTGGAGGATGATTTGGTTAAATAACTCATTTTGAATGTTAAAATGTTTAAATAGATGTTTTATCATTATACATTGGTTAACCATTCATCTCAGCTTCATTTGGATGCTCAAAACTAATTCTGGAAGTTAATGCTCAAGTATGATGTGTTTTCAGAGCTTCCAGTGAGTCTTTGGAGTTAACACTCGAGTATTGGGCACATAATACTCGAGCATTGACATCTGGGGAGTCAATACTCAAGCATTGGACCATTAATACTTGAGCGTTGACCTCTAGGACTCAATACTCGAGCACTAGATCTCTAGTGCTCGAGCATCGGGGTCCTCTGTTTTTTGACAGCTTGCTATATGTCTGGTATTTTGATCATATCTCCTAAAATACAACTTTGATTGATGTGAAACCAATTTCATATGAAACTAGACTCAAGTGAGCTTCATAGACACCAAGAACAGCATCAAAGGATTTCAAATGAAGGAGATATAAATTTATAAACTTGGTGGTCAAAACTGAATGCATTATTTCTAACCTTTACTTATTGAATCTATCATAATTTCTTTATATACATTATTTGGGACTGATTCTTGTTTCATATGAAAGTATACTTGCAGGGCTTTCCATTGATATATTATATGCAAGGTTTGGAGTTGAAATAACAGAGTTATGGTCATTGCAAGTTGAGCTACAAGTTATGCTCGAGAACTGGATCTCTAATGCTCGAGCATCGGGTTTCAGAATTAGGTTTTCTCCACACAACATGCCAATGCTCGAGCACTAGAACATAGTGCTCGAGCACTGAGGTCAAAAATCAGTTTTCCATGTAGTGCTTTCACTCAATGCTCCAGCATACGTATCAAGCACAGCTAGCACTCGAGCATTGACACCTAATGCTCGAGCATTGTGCTTCTGGGACGCAATGCTTTCATTGAACACTCCAAACATTGACAGAAAGCATTTTCAATACTTGAGCACCAACATCTAATGCTCGAGCTTCGGCCAAATATTTTACTGTTCATCAATACTTTCTGAAAATGCTCCAACACGCAATGCAAGCACACTTTATGCTCGAGCACCATGATTTTAACACTTGAGTATTGTGACATTTCAGAACTCATATTTTTCAATACTCGCATAGAATGCTCGAGCAACCATATCAAGTACTGTCAATACTCAAGCATTGTTTTCCAATGCTCCAGCATTGAGCCTTTCACTTGCAAAATTCTTTTCTCCACTCGAGCACTGACTTAAAGCATTAAGGTTTCTGAAAGCACTTCAAGTCAACACTCCAAGCATTGGCTGAAAGTAGTGCCAATGCTCGAGCACTAAGTTTCAGTGCTCGAGTGTTGACAGTTCTTCTCAACACTGTCAGACAACACTGTAAGCATCGACTGCAAGCATTGTGAATACTCGAGCACAAACTTTAAATGCTTGAGCATCGGGCTGAAATTTATTCACCAATACTCTATTACAATCTCCAGCATTCACTTACAGCATTACTAGTACTTGAGCACCATGATTCAGCACTCGAATAATAAGATTTGTCAAAACTTGTATTTTCCAACACTTGCTTAGATTACTCGAGTATTCCTAGAAAGCATTGTCAGTACTCAAGCACTGAGATTCTTTACTCGAGTATTTGATTCTTTTTCAAATACTTTCAAATAATACTCGAGTATTGTGTTAAAGCATTGAACGTTTCTTTGAAATATTCTTTGGAACACTCGAGCATTGATTTTTTATGCTCGAACACTACTTTATCTGACAGCTTTGCATATGACATCTTCACCTACGCTTTACCGAAACTTTCCTTATTTGTGTAACAGCTTTTTGAATATCAACTGTTCTCATAAATGCTTCATACTTATCAACAAGAAGTAGGCATCTCTGAATACTTCTCCAGCATGGGCTCTCAACGGACAAATTCACAGTCAACGTCTCTCTTCGTGTCAGAGCCATTTAACACAAAAATTATGCAACCTCGTCATACACTAAAGAAGAAGTATAACGGAAGCAAAGTAGTTTCTAACGGATTAATCTTTTTCAACAAACACTTGCTTCTTGTCAGGACTTCAACGACTATTCTTTCTCTTTCAACAAACAAATATGTCAGAGTAGACCAAGTTTGGAAAACAGAGCACAAGAGCCAAAGCTGAACAAAAAATACAACGCTCCTCTCCAACGGACATATTTTGCCAACATATATAAATATGAGGAAGCAACAAATAGAAAAAGCAGAGACGAAGTATATGGAGTCACCAAGCTCAAAACAGAGAGTGCGGATTCAAGAAAATCTCACAGCATTAGGACTCTGATATTATACTTCTCCGAGAGCTTCAATATTTATCTCAAAGAGTATCAGTTCATCCAAACTTATTGTATTTCCGTGAGAAACTCAAGATTGGGATCTTGAGATTGTTGGGTTGAGTTTGAGTTGAGAAAGCAGAGCATGTTGGTCTCTGTTATAGTGCAAAACGTGAGGGGGAGTGTGATTCCCTTTGTAAAGGCTTGAGAAGCCTGATGTTATTGTTGTTAGTGGATTGAAATATCTTAGAGGAGCTCTGAGGACTGGACGTATGTCAGGAGGACCGAACCAGGATAAATCACTATGTTCATCTTCTCTGCTTTGCTCTTTCTTTCAATGACTTTATTTCATTTACTCTTTGATTTAACGAAAATTTTTATAACATCCAATTCACCCCCCCTCTTGGGTGACAGCAATCCTAACAATTGGTATCAGAGCCAAGGTCATGGGTTCGATTCCCAGCAGGACAATTGCTGAGGGGGAGATTGTTGGCCAAGGTGTGGCATCAATTGTCCCATGGCGGAGGCCCGAGGGATCAAGTCATAGTCGAACCATGGCGTTTTGGCGTCTGCTTTACTGTGGGTTAAGGAAATAGAGTTGCGCCCTGACTAACAGCTATAGCTTTTGGCCTAGAGGTAAGCACTTGATCCTAACATTCATGACTCTAAGACTTTCGCAATTTATTTCTATTTATTCTGATATTTTGAGTTGGATCGCTATTAATGACATGTATTTTGGCTGGATTGAGGATATATTTTAATGAATTGATGTTTGAAATCCTCTTTATTTACACATGGTAAAAACTTTATTAAGTATTTCGATTAAAATTTGTGGTGTTACAAGAAGAGAAGGAAAATAAGCACAAATCAAGGTAAGAAGTGGTTTTTGGCTTGATTCTTCCATAGAAATATGTTCATGAGCTATATTCTTCCTTTCTAGTGAATTATTTTCCTATCTAAGTTGTTGGATGATGAGTTTTAAGAGTAGTCTTGGAAGGGTTTAGAGAGAGAAAATGAGAAATAGTGAGGTTTACAAGTAACAAGTGTTGTAGATCGAATTCATGCATGTTATGCTACATGTTGATGGCTTAAATGAGTTGATTGAGGCTTGTTATGAATTTTTGGCACTAAACCCTCATCCATGGCTGCTGGTTGAAATTTATGGGACATGAGGAAGAGTGTTTTTATGATGCTAAATGATGAGAAATGGGTGTGGGTGTGTAATTATGCATATATGTGCAAAGAAATCTTGCAAAATTCCATTTCCTCCCATTTTTTGTAATTTTCGTCCAGCTAGAATTATAGGGAAAGAGTATGATTTTGAGAGTTTTGATACTTCCATTGAATTGAGAAGGAAAAATTGTGTAGGGTAGAAGTAAGAACACAATTTTGGAAGCATTGAAACTGTAAATAGCACAATAGGAAGTTAAGGATTTTAGTTGCTAAGTTATGAGCTGATAAGGAATATGTTGGCCTAGTGTTGATGCCAATGGTATGTTGATATGTGTAGGAGTATAATTTTCCATAAAGGAAGTTACCAAGTTTAGGTGGAAGCCACTTGAAGTGTCCATTGAAAAAGTTAAAGCTTTAAGATAGCAAATTCTCTAACTTCGACATTTACATTGCATTTGATTGTTGTGTCTGTTGTATATGTTGTTTAGCCATGATTTATGTAGGTTGTAGCCCTATGACATGTAAACTTACTAGTGCATGGTGCTATGGAAAAGTTGATGTGCCTTGGCCTTAAGCAATATATGTTGATATGAGAAAGAAAGGTATTGTTAAGATTTCATGGCATGTTAGTTTTACATTCCAATAATCATGCATGTTAATGTGTTTGTTAAAAATATTTGCGACTGAGATTTCTTTGAAATCTCAACCATTTGCAATGACTAACCATAAGCACAAGTTCCATGACAAAAATGAAGTGTAAGAGTAAGTGGTGATGATTTCCTTGGAGATGAGCAGTTGCATATGTTGTTATGCTATTCATGTATATGTGAATAGCTATGGAATTACGGATAAATGTAAAATAAACTCCTACACTTAGTCAATTATATGATGAGGAGGTGAATACGTGTGTTTTGAAGTGGAAGGCACAAAGAAAATGAAAAGAGCATGCAATTTAGCCATGAAAGGGTCCAAAGCCCTTAATTATAAAAAAATGGAATAAAATGAGTAAATGGATTCCATTTGTCATGAAATTTATATGCAAGTAGGTCTTGTTATAAGCCTTCTAAAGAATCATAGATTGCTTAATTTGGACTGTGTGTGAAAAGTTATGCATGTTTCAAGTTCTGTTAAAAAATCAAAAAAATTTAGATATGATTTTGAAGTGAAACTATTCAAAACTTATTTTTTTCTCATAAGTTTATCCAATGATCATCCCATAGAATTTAGAATCACTCAATTTCGATTATTTTATAATTGATTATAATTTTTAAAGTTTAGGTCATTTTTAAGGCGCTGTGAATAGGAAAGCGAAATCAAAAATTTTCAAACTCCATTTTCACAAACCATGGCCTACTAAAATGATTACAAATGGTTCCACTGGGGTATATTAATGTGATAAAACTTAGAGTGTTACATAATAAATTTTAACATGTTTTATTATGCTTGGAGACTTGTACTTTGTTAGTTTGCACTTAATATGCTTTCTAATGGTTTTCTTCACATGCTTTCAAAACTAAAGATGAAAACCGATTGCTCCATATTCAATTGGTAGTAATGGTTTTCAAATTGCCCAATGCCTATGAAGTCCATGGCCTATATAAAGGCTTCAAATGACAGGTTGAAGGTCCACTTGAGCTTTTGTACACATCTCTTTCTCTTGCATACTCTTCCACCTTGTTTTGGTACCTTCTGCTAGTTCTAACTCTTTGTATCCTTACAGGAAGAATCAATTTAATTCTAGGAGTGCTACAACTTTTTTTGCCAGTAGTCACGGAATAGTTCGTAAGAAAAGTGTTTTTAGATGCGAATCAGATTAACTGTTTATTTATAAGTATTGCTTCCAACATAATAAATGTAACATTGTAAAGGAACTGGAAGATCACTGAATTATTTCAGAATTTATGTGCTGTGAACAAATTCGAGGCATCAACAATTTTAATGAAAGCAATTCCTCTAGGACAATAAACAATGAAATTAATCATTAACTGCATATTTCTTTGATCTTGTGAACCATCGATCGTTATTGTGAAACTAGTTTCTATCCAAAAGCTTCTATGCACACAGCTCATGTACTAACAATTGAAATTCCTTCTTCATATCTTGAAATAATTTAGTTCTAAAGCATAATAAGATGGCCTTTTATAATTTTTTTTTGAGTGAATGGCCCTTTATAATATTGATTCAAGCATCAAATACCTCTGTTTTGGCCTAATGGAAGCCAATGATTGAATGTGACTGTACATTAAAATCAAATCAATTAGCTTCAAAGACATTTAAGTCCAAAGATGATATACTCACTTTTACATGTCCGACTTAGCAATAGTTTTTGTTTTATTTTTTCCCCCAAGACTAGTTGTGTTCAAGTAATTAAATACCACAAAAATGTCAAATTATTCTTATTAGCTTAAGATATAAATTAACAAGCTGTCCAAAAAGTTTATGTACTAAAATAAAACAATTACTATATGTTTATGAAATATTGCAAACCAATGACCAAATATATAAATATTTGTTTATATAAAGAGACTATTCAAATCTCATAGTGATTGTTTTTAAAAAAGAATGTTTCAATATAAACCGATGTACTCTTCTATATGGTTGCCTTGGTCAACAATGATTTTGTTTTTACTTGAGGTTGGTTCTATTCAAATAAAAAGATAAATGCCACCCAAAAAAGTTAATGTCTTGTTTTTGCAATAGGATATACAATTTATTAACCAAATAAAACAAAACAAAGTGACACACACATACACATATATACATATATATATATATATATGAGTGTGTGAGAGAGAGAGAGAGTGACTAAACTATTTGTACCTTGTTGACTCCATGACAGAGAGTTAAAAAATGAGGGCGTAAGATGTTTTAGACCCAGAGCATATTTGTGTCTCAGTCACAATATCTAGATGTTGTGGTAAGACCTATGTTTTAAACCAAAATCTAGATTTTATCCAAATACACAAAATTTCCAAAAACGTTATTTTAAATACAAACCTCAATTTCAAATCTAGATTTTGAAAAAGTTATTTTCTTGTCAAATGACACCCTCTGTCCTAATAAATTTTCTCTTTCCTATTTTTTCTCTTTCCTCTCTCATATTTACTTTTTACCTCGAACTCCGTAAAAGTCAATAACTTCCCAAACACAATCACCTTTCAAAACATAGGTTTTACCTTGGAATCCGTAAGAGCTATTCTTCCAAAATCCATTCTCCAAAACTTGAACTTTACCTTAAACTCTATAAAAGTTATTCTCAAACAGACTTTTAAACGAACCCTCAATGTGCCCAATTTTGCACGTTCGCTTACATCATGACGGGAAGGCCAAGTAGGAGGGGACACGTGGACAAGTGCCAGATTGGATGCAGCGAGATGTGGGTCCCGCTTGAGCTGTCGTCCGCACATTGGTCGGTCCCACTGGTAGTATCTTCTGAGTGTTTCATTGAATCCCATGAATGGATTGGCTTGGTCTCTGATATAACCATAAGCTGTGAGTTGCTTTCTAATTCATTGACTCAATTCCCCTCAATGCGTGACCATCTTGATGAAATGATTTTTGACTTTTGTGACAAAAAAATGACTTTTAATTTTAATTTTTATGTCTAAATCATATAGATTTTTAACTGATGTGTAAGTAACTTCTTCAATATTTAAAATTTTATAATAATCTTCTGAAAGTAATTATTCCAGTGGTGAGCTAATAATTTAATACTCCCTCAATTATTTTTATAAGATAAGAGTGTTAGGCATGCCTTGTTATTTTTTATAAGATATATTTTATCATTTAATGTTTGTTTCAAAAGTTTTTGTTTTGTAAACTCCACATTTTACCCTAATTTAATGACTCATTGAATTCCCCATTTTTCAAGATAACTTTTCTCTCTACTACCCATTTTTCTTCACCACATGGGCTTCTTTGACATTCTGTTTCTAAAAGTCAAACGTGGTTCAACAGTGTTTTTCCACAAAATGAGATAATCTTATTCACACATTTACTTTGTAAGTGGTTAAAGCACTTCTCCACCGCATTCCCAAATGGGTCTATTCTCTATCTTCCTCATAAATGAGGGATTTTTTTAAAAAAATAGTTTTTTACATATTTATAAGACCAACTAATGTTAACCAAATTTTTAGAACAATGCAATTTCATTAATTCAATATTATTATAAAAAACCAAGGGAGTAATAAAGTGGGAGGACTAATGTTTAGTTCCTACTTTGTTAAAAAAAACTCCAGGAGTGTAGTTATAAACTATTGTTGATCCAGATTAGTCAATTGCTTGAATAACACTGTGAATGGCTTATAATGTAAGAAACTTAATCTACATATAATTCAAAGTTTGATAATGTTACATGCAGATAAAATTAAAGTTTAAAGGTGTAAGAAAAAAAGTTTAAAAGGGTATAAAATTGGTTGTTTGATGTTATTTCATTGAAAGTTTTGAGTGATTTATTATTAAGCTTTAAAGGTTAAGAGTATTAACTACATGAATAAAATTTAAGTTGAATTTCTTATATTTATTGTGTTAAGTTATCCAATCATATATGATCATGTATTATATTTTTCATGTGGATTTATGTTAAATAATATTTCAGACAAATGATCATTTGTAATTGGAAAACTTAATATCATAAACATAAAGAATTTAACCTAAATAATATCATATTTAAACCGATTCTTATAACTAAAATTAACTTTCGTGGGTTCAAATGAATTAGTTTGTGTAACACGCCCTACTTATTCTACTCTAAACTTATCAGAGACCAACAATGAATCACTTATGTGCCTTTGAAATGTTTAAAATGATCAAACAAGTGAATTTAAAAATTTTGGACCAAATTACTATTCACTGGTCACTATTTATTTAGTAAGTTTCAGATTTTTGGCCAATTTTAAAAATTCATAAATAATTCTAAAAAAATCGAAATCAAGTGATTCAAGTCTCTAAATAACGTTTATGAAGTCATCTAAAAGGGAAAAATATCTTCATGACCAATTTATTGACCAATTAATACAGTTTATTATGTGAAGAAACAATGTTCATTTGGTCATTTTTTCATTTTCCAGCTTTTTCCCTTAACTTTGGAAAACCATAACTTTTTCCCTCAGCTTTGGAAAATCATTTTTCAAATTTAGTTAAATTTGGCTCATTTTAAAGCTTGGAATGTATAGTATTTAATTGGAAAATTTCATATTATATGGACTTCATTTCTTATTTTTCACTGTTACTTCAAGTTTATCTGTTGTTAAGGGCTTTGGACCCCTTTATGCTACTTTGCATACTTAATTTTCCTTTCTTGCATCCATTTTCTTACTTTATCATGCCACATAACATGTTTGGCTCATCCATACATCACATATATCACACTTCAAATGTAAGAATTTAAACTACATTAATCCACAATTGAGCCCAACAATTTGTACAAAACTTCTTACTTGGCTTGTTATGCCATCCACACATACCTTTTCTCTTCTTGGCTTCTTGCTCATATTCTTGGCCCTAAAAAGTGTTTTTAAGGGAGAATGAGATTCATGGAATCCCAATAACAATTATCTCTAACTAATACATTAATATGCATAACTATTATTGTGCATTGTGAAAGGCCATGACACTTTAACATGCATCGCTAACCTTACAATTTTACATTCTCAAATTTGCCATGGCTGTTAGTGCAGGAAAAGACCAAGAGGGGGGGTGAATTGGTCTATATAAAAATTTTAGTTTCAAAGCAGATTTAAAAACAATGAAACAGAGAGATGAAGGAGAGGATGAACAAACAGATTTATCCTGGTTCGGTCCTTCAGACCTAC
>JANTPZ010062505.1:0-11910 GCA_025593235.1 Vachellia pachyceras | reverse complement strand
GCCCGTTTTGGACCCGTGACGGGCGGGTCCAAAACGGGCGGGGTTACCATTTCACGGGGCGGGGTATGGGTTCACCCACGGGGTGCCCGTCCCTGCCCGTTTACCCCGTTTACATAAAAAAAAATTTCCACAAGAGCCCAGATCAGATACCTTGTCCAAAGCCCAAAAATTCGCATCATGGTCACATTACTTGCCAGATGCTAGTCCAGGCCCAACTTTCCATCCAGATACATAGCTTGCATCGTCTGACTCGTCTCTCATCGCCACTTCGCCGGTCCAGATCCAGAGAGCGTCACTTTCTTCAACTCGCTATCAGCGATTCAGCGTCCCCTTTAGTTGTCGCTCGTGTCCCTAGTTCAACTCGTCGGTCGCCATCCTCCAGTCGTCGCGTCGCCCGTCGATCCTCCTTAGCTCGTTGTATTCGCCGTAACCTTGCTGCTCGCTTCGTTCACCAGTTCGCCGTCGCAAGTTGTACCTCACCAGTCGATGTCGTCCTTCGCAGACTCGTCCACCAGATTCGCCGTTACAAGTTGTAGATTCGCCGTCGCTAGTTACAGATTCGCCAGTCGATGTGCTCCTTCTCAGATATCCCGACTTCAATCCCAGGTCACGGGTCTGGGTTGCAGCTTCGATCAAGGTCTGGATTGGAGCTTCGCGACGGTATTGCAGTCTCTAACCTTCCTCTCCATGCTTCGATATTTCTTGAGCTTCTGTGGATTGCATTGTCTGATTTGAGTAGTTTGAGTTCATGAGGATAAGGGTGTGTGCTGCGTTAGGGAATGGGTGGGCTGATTGTGTGAGTTCATGTTGAGAAATGAGTTCATATATTCAATGTTTGTTGCCTTGCTGCTATCCAGATTGCAATCTCAGACCCAACAAAACCAATGAGTTCATATCCGCTGTGCCTTGCTTTTTGGTTTTCTGGGGTATGGGGTATCACGGGCAACCCGTTACCCGTGATACCCCGCCCGTTTAGTCCCGTACCCGTGGGTACGGGCCTAAACGGGGTAGACCACGGGTACGGGGTGCCCCGTACCCGTGGTCTCCTTAACGGGCGGGACACGGGTTGCCCCCCGGGGCAGCCCCGCCCGCCCGTTACACACCCCTAGACCCTACATTAGTGCATGCTATCTCTGTGTGTTATTTATTGTGCTCTGTAGAGTAGATGAGATTTTTTCTGCTGTTTAGACGCATCTCTTCTCTGACTGCTCAGTGTTACTGTTGGAAATGCCACAAGCTACCTCACCCTGATACGATATTCAATTGGGTATAGTGTCTGGGATGTTTCTCTTTACTTCTTACAATCACATCATTGACCTGTTTATGCAATCGTAGAGATGAGAAATTGAGTGAAATGATTGTGGAATAGAGAGCAGACCGTTTGTTTTCTTGTATTTACTCAATCTGGTATTTTGGTTAATGACATACTTGCAACTTGCAAGTACTCAAGGTTACCACGCTGCAGAAGATTCTTAATATTGGATGCATCGCTGGTATTTCTCTAAATTTTTGAAAATGTGCTTGGTGCAGGTTAATTTGTGAAATTGTGCATTATTTTCCTGTACTGATGTGTAGATGTATTTATTAGCTATTCCATTCTTTTAAATCTGTAGAGTGCTATTAAACGATATTATGTGTATTCTGCAGAACTATTCCTCTATAATCACAGTTCATCCAGAGATCATTGATGGAAGACCTGGAACAATGGTGATTGAATCATTTGTGGTGGACGTACCTGATGGGAACACCAGGGATGAAACCTGTTACTTTGTGGAGGCATTGATCAGATGCAACCTGAGCTCCTTAGCTGATGTCTCAGAGCGGATGGCTGTTCTGGGCCGGACTGATCCCATCAGCCATTAAGTAGCTCTATGGGATAACAAGGTCGATTGGGTTATGCAACTATACGATCTGTCCTACAGATCAGGTGTAGAGATTGGTTGGAGTATTCCTTCCACGTTCTCGAAGTTTTGGGTGTGGGTTGCTGCCAATTTATATTTCAATATCAAGGAAGCCTTTCCCCTACCATCCCTTCTGCATCTGTAGCTTTGTGTCATCTCCTTAAGAACAGCCAAGTCTCTCTTCAGTTTTTGTTAGATGAGATTCTCAGCTTCATGAACATCGGAGGAGGATGGGATCGGGGAAAGTTCCTTGTTGTCTGCTATTCTTCCTGGACTATGCATGGTGGTGTGTTACTAGAGCTAGCTATTTGTAAATATTTATGTTGGGAGAAAAAAAGAAAAAGAACTGCAGCCTTTGCTGTTTCATGTTCATAAGCAAAATCTCTGTACTTGTAGGAGACCCCTCTAAGTAGCTGCTTCCTTTATCTCTCTTATTTCTTCTCTTGTATAAGTTGTTTAGTATTTTTTTAATCTGCAAGTTGATTTTTTCTCCTTTTCCTTCCCTGTTTTTGAATTCATGTTCAGGGCACTCATATCAAATTGGCTCTACTTCTGACTCCTGGGTGGTGCGATACACTTCATTTTGCTTCGAGGAAGTGCAAAGATATGCTGATTTTTGTTTTGCGGTGGTTACACTTGCAAATCCAACTTTGTTTTTCCCTTCTCACTTTTCCCTTGAAAGGAGGGCCCTGAGACCTCGAGAAAAAAATAGGAGTGGAGCGGAGGAGGGGAAAATTGTTGAGATAAGAGATTATTAGCATTACGATTAATTGCAATTAGTGGAAGCTTACTCATAATAGTGGGAGTTAGGATGGTTATTTTAATTATGAGGCGTGATTAATTGCACAATTAGTGGATGCTTACTCATTGTAGATTATTAGCATATAACCGATTAACATGTTTGTGGGACAAAAATTGATTCGCACTGAACCGATGCCTTTTGTCTCTGAGAAATAATTAAACTGTACAGGGAGAGTGCACTAAGCTTTTGAAACCTTTATTTTCTATGTAGTTTCAATTTTATTTAGAGCTTGTTTGAAATTTCGGTTTTTTACTAAGTTTGAGATAAAACTTAGATTTTGGACCATAGATTTTAAGAGAATACATTTGTTAAGCATTAGTAAAAGTTGAAATGGAAGAAGAAATGTACTGTATTATCATAAACCCTTTTGGTTTACAACATTAATCTACCATCTCTTGAGGGTAATGAAATAATCCCATTTTAGGGACTCTTGAAGTGTGAAATTCAAGTTATCCTCTCCTTCTATATGTATTGGTGGGGATTCTTCATCCTCTCACATTTTGGTGATGATTATACAATCTCACATTTAAACCATTACATTATGACCCTTTATATAGACTTTTTGGCCATTAACTAACTAAGTGGTTAACACTAACCACTTTTACTAACTCATACTTCTAATAACCTTTTACGAATTTCGAGACAACAAGTAAGTAGGAAAAATGAAAGAGGAAGAAAGAAAAAAGAGGAAAGAGAAAATTTATTAGAAAAGGGAGTGTGATTTGATAAGAAAATAACTTTTTCAAAAATCTAGGTTTTATTTTTAGAATATCTTTTCTAAAAAATGTGAATACTTGGATAAAATCTAGGTTTAATTTATTGTTACAACCCTAGGTTTCCAACCGTAAAACCAAACGAGTCGTTAATGTCTTTGAAGGCATGTATGATCCTATCATTGTAATTGATCAAAAGATTGAGATCTTTTATAATTTTACAGTTGTATGTATTTTATTTTTTATTAAAAAAGAAAAGATAGCACACGGATTTTGGTTATTTTTATGGTTTTATGAGATTCTGATTATTATTTTCGCACACAATCTGTAAATTTTCACAATGGAGCGCTTTTTTCTTTTTGGGTGAAATCGTGGAAGTGATCTTGTTTCCTTTTCTGTATGGTTCTCCCTTCATAGCTATTAAGAAAGGAAAAGGATGTTGTCCATTTATTCTTGTTCGCCATCAATTCATATTTGAATGAAGCGTTACATGGTTTGCTATTGTCATGTGTTATGGGCTTAGTAATTTACTTGATGAAGCACCGTGCGGCCTAGCAAGATTCGTTCAAACTCAAAGTTCAGAACTTATTAGTAAGTCTTCCGAAGACTTAGCTTAGTTTTGAGAACTAAAAAAGTCTAGAGAGAGAAACTAGAGAGAGATGGAGAACTTGGGAGTCTTGCTAGGCCGCAGGGTGCTTCATCAAGTAAATCATTAAGCCCGTGACACATGGCTCTTCATGGATTGTTGTTGGTATTAACACCATTACCTAATTTAAAAAAAAATTAAATAAATTATTTTAAAATATTTATTTACAATAAATAAACAAATACTCCCTTCAGCCCTAACCCTAAACCCTAAATATAATTTGGGGCTTATATATAGAATTGGAGGGATCTCATAACATAACACCTCTTACAGAAGAAATTTTGATTGACTAATTCTAAAGCATTTTGTCTCCATATGATTTCGCCTTTTGCCTTGACTCGTTGGGACAAGGAGCCCACGACCTTGAAGAAATCTTTTGGTCAAATTAAAAAAAAGGGGTAAGGGTTATTTTTGTCTTGGAAGCTTTCGTAAAGTATCACTGGGCATCTAGAAGTTTTTTTTAAATGCACTGTTGCCTTTGAAGTTTTAATTAGGCTCACGTGCCACCGTTAGTTGATTCAATCAAGCTAACAGTAAAACTAATAGTCAACTAATAGTGGAAGCGGAATTGTTACGTTTTAATACTTTTGAGGCAACAGCAAGCCTATTGAAAACTTTCAGAATGACAATACACCAAAAAAAGTTTAGGTGCTTAGTGATACTTCGTGAAAACTTTCGGGGTAAAAATGACCTTTAACCCAAAAAAAAAATAAGAATGAAAAGAAACTTGAAGAAACACTCTTCTGCGGTAAAAGGTGCCCAAGTCATATCGAGATATATCAATTGCTTCAAGAAAGCACCATTCCTCCTTGGTCTATCATTTTTTCTATCCAAATAATAAAAGTAATATAGTCACATTTACAGAATCCAGCAAGCTCTTCCTATCATGTACTGGAATTTGGAATCCCTATTCGTTGACTTGCTTTAAGCATCAGAAAAAATGGCAATAAACTGCTCTGAGTTCTCTTACCTACATTTCCTACTACCATCTATCATTGCAGGAGCACTTTCCATTAGCAAAATGGTGAAAGCGACCACCATCCCTGAGGAAAACACTTCGATTTTTAGCCAAAGAGATGTACTTTGCCGCCGCATGACAATCTTGGCAAATTCTTGTGTTCTTAACAACCCTTATAGGTGTCCCACTTTTTGACTTCATCAGTGCATATGTGATAGCCAACTTCTCAGTGTGACTGAGCAGAACCTTCTCCTTCTCATTGTCATCAATGTTCTGATACACACATTTAATATCAGGGACATAACCCAGCTTTCGGATTTCGGAAATCAAATGATATAGCTCAAAATATATGCCCCCTTCTTCTGGATGTGGTTTTCCCTCTGTGGAGAACAGATGAATTGTCTGGTTTACTTGTGTCCAGCTCCATACATGTGGGGTCTTCAACCCCCGGCCAATCATTGATTCTTTAAGACGCTGCACATCCTCCCATTGGTTTAAAGCAGAATATAAGTTCATCATCAACACGTAATTTGAAGAATTGTCCGGTTCCAACTCGAAAAGATTCTTTGCAGCAACCTCTGCTAGTCTTATGTTTTTGTGAATTCTACAGGATGCAAGAAGAGCACCCCAGATACTAGAATCTGGTTTTGTGGGCATGGTTTTTACAAAATCCCAGGCTTCATCAAGATAGCCAGCTTTTCCAAGAAGGTCTACCATGCAACAGTAGTGCTCAATAGTCGGGTTCAAGTTGTAATCTGTCTTCATACTGTCAAAAGACTTCCATCCTTCATCAACTAAACCTGAATTCTTGCAGCCAGAGAGAAGAGCAGTGAAGGTTATAGAATCAGGCTCTATACCCGTTCTGCGCAGTTCATTGAAAAGAGTCATCACCTCTTCCCCATGGCCATAAATGGCATATCCCATCATCATGCAATTCCAACAAGGAAGTGTTTTGTTCTGAATTCTTCTGAATATATCAATGGCCACTTTCAGTCTACCAGCCTTACTGTACATGTCAATGAGCGCTGTGGCTATATAAATGTCGTCCACAAAACCGAGTCTCGTGCTTAAGCAGTGTATCTCCTCTCCTTTCTTTAACAAGGATAGGCCTGCACATGCAGATAATAAGATGCAAATGGTAGTAGGGTTGGGTTTTACATTTTCTGCTTGCATTTGGCCAAAATATTTCAGGGCATCCCTGTAATTCTCATTCTGTGAACATCCTGATATGATAGCAGTCCAGGAAATCACATTAGGAGTTAATCCTGAACTCTTGATCCGACGAATTACAGCAAAAGCTTCCTCACTATAGCCACACATTGAATACCCTGACACCAAACTATTCCATGTCACCAAATCAGGTTCTATACCTTCCTTCTCCATTTGGGTTAATAGTGTTTCGGCATTATTAAACTGGCCCTTGAAGGAATAGCCAGATATCAAAGAATTCCAAGCACAAATGTTTTTGTTTTCTGTATTATCAAATACTGCTTGAGCTTTATCTAAGGAATCGTTCTTGACATACATATCCACCAATGAAGTACCCACATAGACATCATAGTCAAGCTTATTTCTTATAACATAACCATGGATTTCTTTCCCTAAAGCGAAGAATCCCAATTCGATGATTGCTTGTATGGCACTGGTGACCGAGCATGAATCCGGCCTGAAGCCTGCATTTTGCAGTCTCCGGAAAATGGTGAGGACTGTGTTGTATGAGCCCTGAAGGAGATGTGCAGACAAAAGAGAATTCCAAGTTATAATGTCTGGTTTGATACTCAATGATTCCATTCTTTGGAAGATACCCCACACATCATTCAAACTGCCAGCGACGGCATGGCTTGAAATTATTGAGTTCCATGAAGACAAGTTATGATCTTCCATAGAATAGAAAACTGTTCTAGCTAGCTTCAGTTCATTGTTTCTAGAGTACATGCTAATTAAGGAGTTGCAAATAGACACATTTGATTCTAAACCACATCTTAAAACATACCCATGAATTTGTTTCCCTTCGTCGAGAGCTCTTACTTTCCCACACGCTTGAAGTAACTTCACCAGGGTTCCACAAGTGGGCTTGGCAAAAGATAGCTGCATCCTATGAAACAATGCTAAAGCTTCTCCCCACCTCTCACTTCTCAAGTTCACTATAATTATTGTATTCCACAAGAAATCTTCATGGTGTGGCGTTTCATCAAACACTTGGTTCGCTTTATCTACACGCCAGCACATCCCATATAAATTGATCAATGCACAATTCAAGTGCACGTCAAAGTCAAGGCCTCTCTTGATCATACAAGCATGAATTTCCAGCCCAAGCCACAAATGCATCAAAGTGGAGCAAATTTTCAGAACTACAGTAAGTGCTCTACTGTTTAGCTCCACCCCTATATTATGCAATTCCTTGAAGGCCTCCAGAATCTCTTGGGGATCACCCCCAAAACTTTCGTACTCCTCCAAAAAAGAATACCAGAGAAGATAATTCCTCGTAAAACCTACGAAGAACACTTTTGTTGCAGACATAAAATCCCCAAATTCTAAATAGTACCTGATTAAGCTTTTATGCAGGGTATGCAAGTTCCGCTCATATGGCATTTTGAGTATCTGGGCATGCAACGCTCTGACAGATTCCAAAGTCCTAATCTGACCAAAGTTATCATCCAAAAGGTGGAAGCTCGAAAAAAGATTAGGCGATGAAAATTGAGTAGAAGCAAAACTTGAGGTATCCATCATTCCCTGAGAAATTGAAGCTGGTGAATGGCTTCGAGGTGGCAATTTGGTTCGTCGATGAGGAACAGAACAAGGATTAAGAAGATGAATATGAACTAGTTTATCCATAGAGCTTTGGCCCTGAGAAGAAAAGAGAAGCGCCATTGAACAGTGGAAAAATGGGAGGTATGATAGTTATATTAAAGAGGTCAAAATCGAGCCTTTCTTGAATAGTGATTCGTTTCTTTTTATCATTATCATTATTGTTACTTCAAGGTTCTGGGAAGTGAGCTGGCTGTTCGAAGCAAGAAATTGGATTTTGTGGATAAGGTTTATCCTATTGGACCAGCAAATAAAAGCGGGAGCAAAACCAAAAAATAAAAACGCCGAACCGGACGAATTCCGGTTCATTTCTTTATCTATTTTTATCCCATGAAGTCTACAAACAGTCTTACGAATCAGTTTATCTGGATTATACAACATCATTATACTCTATGGTAGATGATATCTATCGATAGATTATCAACTAAAAGATTTCTATATAACATCTACGAATGCGCTTCATTCTTCTTTTACATCTTTTCAAATAACTCCATACTTATCGATTTATTCTCCTTAGTGATGCATTCAATGTCCTTTTCTGATCATATTTGAATCATCTCAAATGATTCCCCATCATTTTCTCCTCAATAACTGTCATTCCAACTTATCCATGAATTACATTATTATGAATCGTATCTATTCTAATATGGTTACATATTAATTTCAAAATACTCATATCAGTTACCCTTACTTTATGCTTATGTTGTCCTTTTAAAACTCAATATTTATTATCATATAACATTGTTGGCCTTATAACACTACGATAAAAATTATAAACTTTCCTTTTACTATATTAAAAACTTTTTGATTACGAATAACTTTAGTAGCTCCATTTACACCATCCAACTTAAATTTTATAATTAACATCACTGTTGATTTCACAATCCTTTTGTATAATAGAATAATTTGATCCCCAGTATCGCCTTTAAGATCACTTCATCTTGTTTCTTTCAAAACTGTAATTTATATATTCTATTTTGGTCCTACCTAAATGAAACTCTTTTGATTTCAAGGCGCTTCTCCAAATTATACTTTTATGTCAGTGAAAAAGCAAGCCATTCATAAGCATTAAAGCTCAAATTAATTTTTGTTGTAATTAATATAAATATCAGGAATCATATAATACTTAAAGAATAAGTTTATAAAATAACATTATCAATACAACATTTATAATAATTAATTACTCATGTGATGCGATGAATAACTCAATTAACCTTAGACTCAAATATAATGCATAAAGAATATACATCCCATGAAGAGATCAGTGCAAGGTTACTGAAAAGGGTAATTTATTAAAGAGAATAAGAAGGTAGTTAAAGAATATACGCCGGACTCTGTCTCTGATTTCCAATGGAACTCACCTGAAAGTTAACACACCAAAGCACTGACTTCAAAGATTAATCTGCAACGAAGATGGAAACTAGGTAACATCTGTTCTCTAAATTCATGAAGGGCTTGAAGAGAAGAAGCAAAGCACAGCTTGTTAATGGCCTCCCAATGGCTTCCTGCTTACTATTATATCACCAGAGAGGACCTTTTCTCATCTTCCCGGTGGTGACACAGGAAGCCTTTGAGGGGACATGAACAAGAAGCACTTTGACTACACACACCCCCTTTTCTGCCCACCTATTTATAATAACGCAGGCTGACACTAACCATATGAGATTATAAAGATTACAAGTGGATCGACTTTATGTCTTCTCACTTACATAAGAGTTTTCATGGCATTAAATTATAAAGTCATTAGCTAATAAGTCTTCTCTTGACTTATTTGAATACTCATATATCACATTCGATCTTTAATATAACAGCTAGTTGACTTCTTTAGAAGATTAAAGAAGTTAAATAATTAATAGATTTATTGTTTTTCTTTAAATTAATTTGTCTTACTCAAAAATTGGTATATGATTGAATTATATCTACATAATTATTTTTGGAATATGTGTTATAATTAAATGATTTATTTAATTTTTTTAATTTTAATAAAAATAAACTCTCTTTTATATTAAAACATGATATAGTATAATATCATATATAAAATGTGCAATCATTGATGCATTGTTGGAGTTGGGAGTAGTATAGATGTTAACATAATGTAGTTAGATTTTGGTTTTATTTTATTAATCCCATTTCGATACACAGGAATGTACTTATTCCAAATATTATATAATGTGTGTTTGACAAAACAGTTGCAGAAGTCAAACCCATGTTCAACAATGTTTTTTCGCAAAACAAGATAATTTCCTTCACATATTTACCTCGACTTGCGTAAAGGTACTTCTCTACCTTGTTTTCAAATAGGTATAGAGATCGGTTTATATTATTGGAATAACATCTCATCCAGAGTTCGATTGCATGAATTTCCTTCCAAGTTTTAACAAATCCTTACGCTGAAATGAATAATACAAACCAAATATACAAACCAAGTTTTTCAGAGTGTGCGATATGCCGCATCTCGTGAGCCTTCTCTTTTCTCTTGAAGCTCTCGAAAGTCCAATGAAGGAGGAGTGCCGCGTCAACATTAAACAAATCGATTTGGCAACATGGATTTCCATCTCAAACTTGGTCTTATGTGCAGACATGATTTCCATTGTCTCTTTTTTATCATCGCAACTGTTTGGTTTTGTTAGTAAGACTCTTTGAAGACCTCACGTGCGTAGATCTCTCCACATCACTCACTCCCTCGACAAAGTATGACACAGTCACCACCAAAGTCAATCGATAAAACAAAGCCGTCGCATTGGTTCTCATCTTTGGAACTCTCATAATGGTTCCAAATGAGAGAGGAGAAAACTAAGTTGGTACTAATGAATTATGAATGAAGGCTGACATGATGTCTGTAAAGTGAAATAATCTAAATGAACACATAATTACATACCTTTCTGTAACATTCATTTTGATATGTTCAAATGTTCTTGATCGTGATTGGTTTGGTTTAAATATTTTTCACACATAAGCACCTCTCTCTTTCTCTCTCCAAATTCCTAGATTGGGTTCACTTTATAGTTCTTTTTCTGCAACTCATACAGGGAAGTGCGTTCTGCAGTGGCATGCTTTCTTTCTGCACCAATATCCATGGAAGCCGAGGATTGACTTGGGCTACAGAATATTATACTGCTCAATGCTTCCTTAGAGCTCAAGAACAAATAAGACAGCTTAATAATTTTATACGGTTCATGCAAAATAAAAAGAGTGTGCTTTTTATTCCTTACTATCCAGTGAGCAACTTAAGAACACTATTGTTGACAATATCCGGTTGCATCCAGACCCAAAAAGAAAAACAGAAAACAGAATATTATTGACTTAATTATATTCCATGTGTAATGATGAGGGCATAACAGGACATCCATACGAACTTGAACTAATCACATAGGGTTTGGCCAAAAAAAAGGAAGTAATCACATAGGGACATCATTGTTGGAATTTCCACCAGGAAAGATGCCTTAGGCTTGGGCATGAGCCAGAACAAACGAACGTGAATCTTTCCAAAATGACTCGGGAAAGTAAAAAATCCAACCCATCAGACATTTTGCTTTTTATTTTTCAATTCTCAGTTACAATATGAGAGATTTAGTTTCACATTCAGAATTAGACACCACATCCTCCAATCACACCAAAGATTCTAACACATATTTGTCATTAATCAAGAAACGGAAGTAAGTTATTTAAAAAGAAACAGCCTTTGCTTGTTTATGATCTCGCCATTCACTGTGCTAACCAAATCCCCTTGAAATGTCTACCTTGAGATCATTTCCCCTCCTAAATAATACTCGCTCTTCCCTTGCTTTACTTTTAAATAAAAGATTTTAGTCTATTTTATCTTTTAAACTTACACTTTCTACCTCAAAGTATCTATATTGATTATGTATGTTAAGAAGATTTTTATCAAAAGAAAGATCCAATATACATTATCAAAAAGAATATTTTAAAAAAATCAACACTTATTACAAATAACTAAACTGATAAGAATATTTAAGAAAAATCAACATCTATTGCAAATGACTAAACTAATTTTAAATTAGTCATGAAACTTTTTATATTATGGACCAAAAATATTATCAAATAAGATTAAAGGATTTTTT
>JANTPZ010062390.1:0-10765 GCA_025593235.1 Vachellia pachyceras | reverse complement strand
CCAATACCCCAACCATCACAGGCCTCACAAATGTTGATAAACTGAACAATACTTTTGAATAATATAGATATTATGATTTATGAACAACATAATAAAAATTCAATTGATACCACTTAATTGGAAAAAAAAGTCATAGATATATCAATACAAAAGTATAAAACTCACATTAGTTGGCAGGTGAAGCAGGGTAGTTATCATACTATCAGACACTTACCAATCCATAAATCCAATCCAGGAATGTAAAAAACTCCAAAATAATAATATATATTTTCAATAGTTGTCTATTTTAAAAATATGGGCTACCCGCCAACCCATCGGGCTAACCCGTCATAGGTTTGGCCCATATAGGTTCGGACTAAATATACCCGTATCAAAACGGGCCTCATTTTTCATAACCCAACCCACCATGATTATGGGTTGGACGGGTTTAGCCCATGGGTAAAACCCGTATTACCGGCTCTACAATTGATGTGTGAGGCACATACATTCACGTGATTACCTAACTGTTGCAATTTATTTCTTTGTCCTGTTTTGATTGGTAAGCAATTGAAAAAAAGTTAATTTCCGCACAAAGTTTCTAGCCAGCTGCCAGCATTCTTTGACTACGATTCCTATACATAGTGGCCAAGAAAATAAATGAACCCTATGCAAAAGGAAGAATATTAACATCTTTATTTCTAGCAATACACGTAAGTTAAGATAAAACAATTTTAAAATTTATAAAAATCATCTTGAAATTCATAAAAATTATCTCGAAATCCGTAAATAATTCTTGGATTCTGTAAATTCTTCTCGAAATCTTTAAGCTCACTCCTCCCAATAGATTCTCAAACACACATAATCAATGTGTTTGTACTTTGTACTAACCAATGGGATGGGTCTAGGAGGGTGAAATCGATGGGGAACAAACCTCCAAAGACTGTTGTCTCTTCCCAACTCCTTATTCTATAAATCATCAGGTTTATGAATATTAAAAATAATCATTACGTTGTTTTTTTCATAAAAGATTTGTGTATAATCAGTAATGATAGTTTTAAAAAAGATACGAAGTCTTGTATTTAAAATAAAGAAAAATCATTTAACCAACTTTTACATTTACAACAGTATGCAGCATATTTTTGTTTGGAAAGATCACGTGGCTTCTTTTAAAGCCACATGATTATGCATTGCCTCCTTGGTTAATCTAAATCTAATAATTAATATATATGATTATCTTAAATTGATATCATTGATCTGTCCTATGTATAATTAAATTCATGCATCTTAACATATGCTATAAGAATCTCTCTCTCTCTGCGAGATCTACACACACAGACTTTTATTTCGGAAAATATGATCCAAATCGATATGTTTTATTAATATTTATCAAATCCAACCATCCAGAATAAGTACATGTTAAATAATATCGAATACATCAAAAAATTCCATCAACCTAGGAGGACTATGCAGAACAAAAGTATGATCATCGTCCAACATAAAAGTTTGGTCAAAGTGATCCCTTTCTATCTGTGGCCAACAGTGTTGTGCTTCATCAATGTTTGTTGCGGAAATTTTGTTCACATAGCTTCCTTGGCCTTGTTCTTCACCTTCTTTCCCTTCGCTGTTAAAAGCTTGAGGAATAACAGGTACCGAACTCGAAGACATGGGGACATTTTGAAGCTCTTCTGATTGTGAAGCCCTAGGTTTTGAAGGCACCTTGTCCTTAATAGGTTTTCTAGTCTGCTTAGTGATACCAAGTTTCTTGCACAAATGAGTGTTCCAATGGTTCTTTACTTGGTTGTCTGTTCTTCCAGGCACTCTTCCTGCTATTAGAGACCACCTGCACACACACACACACACACACATGTAGTTAACAAAAATGATTGAGATTCGTGTAATCATTTGCCATCTAATACTTTCAGACAATATATTCAAGCATACTTAGAACCACATACTTTAAATTGCATCCTATTTTATCGAAACTGCGTGTGATATTGTCATTCTCTTTGTGTGATTGTTTATCTTGCCATTTTCTTTTGTTTCTATGGCTTAAAGAAAAGGACAAAATGATATTCGATCAAAAAGATAATTTTGAAGTACAACGTAAGATATAGGAGAAGCATAAAAACAAATAGTCTCCCGTAACCTTAATATATATGAAAGCTAATAAATAGCCAATTTGCATTTGTGGATAATAATGTGTGTTGTTTTTCTAAAATATGTTCTTTCATAATCGTGTCTACCGGAAATATCCCGTCGATGAAAATGCCTTGATTACATGTAATTTATATGAAGAATCAATGAAATAAATCAAATGTATATGTATGTAGGTGGTAAAGTTAGAATAGCAGTGTTTTCATTCATATACCTATAAGACCTTATTAATAGGTTTGCTTTCCTTGAGGAGACTACTAATATACGCTGACATTTAAGGATAATTTTTTTTTTTGGAGAAAACCAATGATTTGATATGAAATTTACGTAGACCTTACAAGCATATCTTAACAAGAGAGAAGTTGTGGCAGAGAAGGCCAATTATTGGCAACTTTTTAAGATGCATATATGGTAAAGTAGAAGTAGTACACAAAACGGGTATAAGTTTAAAAAATAAAAAAAATTCCTGTCGGAGAAATATTATATGTGTATGTATATATAAGAAAGAAGAGTGAAGTTGATTCAGTCAGAACATAATAACGTAACTTATATTTTTGCGGTTCTTGTGGTACATAGAATCTAATATGCTTCGCTGGCAAAGAATCTAATATGCTTCAAAGGCAAGATCCTAGCTTCTAATCATTTAGCCCACTCTATGACAAAAGTTGATCCATTTTTTCTTCAAAAAATAAAATAGAAACTTTCAACGAGACAACATTAAGAAAATGAAAAAGAAATTCCTATTAATTTTATAAAGATTGAGCCTGAAAAGTCAGCATTTATAAAAATTTACAGTCAAATTAATAATATTGCATTCCAAAGCATTATAAGAATAAGTTGTCATTGTTTTTTTTAATACACACACATATAAGAGTAGTTGCGTACAGCCTTTAAAAATTATAATGGAGTGATCATTGTTCACATAACAAAAAAATGTTGTTTGCTTTTTAAAAAAAAATACATTCATCACTGAGTTTTATACCTAATTTCAAATGAAGTGTTGTTTCCGTTTGATTTTTCCCCAGATATATATATATATATATATGATCCATTATATTTTCACCATTTTTGTCCAATTGCTTATTGTTACAGCAAACCTTTTGATTAGCGTCTCGGACCACTTGAGGTTGTCTTTTTCGTGAAATGGACCATTATGTCGCTATGGCTCTGACTTTTCTGAATTCAGAAATATAACTACTATACATAAATTAAATTGATGACTACCCCATTCACACCAACATCCTTTTTAATTATATCCAACCAAAAACGTGTTGTGCTTATTCAAACTTCGAATATTGGTCAGTTCATCAGAATGATATCTCAGAGAGAGAGAGAGCCCAACGTCAAATCACTTTCTTACAAATAACTTAATATGTGTACGTGTGTGTTTAACTAACTAACCCACATATCCATTCATGTACTATAATAGTTAATTTGATGGAATTAAACGGCCATTCTTCTGTTTTTTTTTGGACGTAACTGGGCAAGCCAAACGTGGATGTGGTATATTCCACGAAAATACTGATAATGCAATGTAATGGAGATTTTATTATATATCACAGGAAAATTCTAAACGAAATAAAAGATTATTGTATGCTTTGCGATAAATATATTACGGTTAAAACCATAGAGAAAAGTGAAGTGAAGGGTTCAAAATTCGTCGTAGAAATGGTCGGAGGAACCTCAAAATGAAAGCAATTGTATATAGAAATCTGCTGTAGGATCGAGAAGATATATCGATGAAGGAAGAATAAACAATAAATTAATCAGTTAAAGGAGAAGGGGGAGGAGGAGGAGAACCTGTTGCCAAGGAGATTATGAAGTCGAATGATGAGATCGTCTTCTTCCTCAGAGAAGCTTCCATGTTTCACATTTGGGCTCAGATAGTTCAGCCACCTTAATCTGCAACTCTTCCCACTCCTCATTAAACCTATTCATCATCATCGTTATATATGTGTACAATTCATATATATACATACATACATGTTTCCCATAATACACACGCGCGCGCGCGCGCACATATATATGAAATATATACCAGTGACTTTGGAAATGCGGTTCCAGTGCCTTCTTCCATGAACCCTAATGTATTCCATCAGAACCCTGTCTTCTTCCTCCGTCCATAGCCCCTTCTTGTACTCATTCCCTTCTCCTTTCATCTTTGACTTCCAGACAGACAGAGAGAGAGAGAGAGAGAGAGAGTTCTGATGATGATGATGATGAAACTGGGCTGAGCTTCCGCTATTTTGTGAGAGGCTTTCAGTCGTATCTATAATGTTGGGACGGTGATGGGTTTTTAATTAGGTCCATTTGGATAGCCCGTTAGGAAAACGGATACAGATTCTGAGGTAGTTTATGTGAGAAGAATTTTATCTCGGTAAGCGCATCCGTTGGTGAAAATGGCTTACCAAACAGAGCCAATATATATATATATATATATTTGGACTTTGGGGTTATTAATTTATATAATAAATTATTATTCTTTTTAAGAATATTTAACGGTGATTACTAGCTACCTCACTCCTCCTTCTTCATTTGGCGTTGGTCACTCTCGATTCAGTCCCATCCTTGTTCCACACATAATATGCAACAGCCTCTGACCCTTTTTTTTGCTAATAAATTCACTTCAGATATCTTCCTACTTTAATTTTCATAAAAGCCTCTGACTTTTCAAACCTAATAAATACTAAGAACCTGTACCTTTCATCGGCTTATATATAATTATTAGTATGCATTCGTTGATGTTTACACATCGTATATCCACACGTTAATATTTAATTGCCACTCATTAACAACCTCATTTCTCAAGCAAATACCTCTTTGTCTTTGTCCCTCATGCATTTTTCATAACGAGTGTCACTAGTACTTTTGTATTTTAGATAACAGTGAGTTTTATTTCTGTTTTGCACCCCCCCTCCAAAAAAACGCACCTCTTAGTAGTCATCGAAGAGTTGTATTTATTTAATGAGCAATCCTTAAAATTGCAGACGCTCACATGTAATCAATATCTCACACACGCACGTATAAATAGAATAAAATTAAAGCAGGGCAATTTATATCATTAGCCTGTTTTCTTAAAGTAAGGGTTAATATAACATTTGGTTCTTGTAATTTTCTCTCATTCTTATTTTATCCCTGTAGTTTTAAACAAAAGGTTTTAATCTCTTAAGTTTCCTTTGGTAAAAAACGTCAATACCCATGATTTTATAAGGTATTAAACATGATGATGAGTTACTAGTCAATTATAGGTTTGACGATAAGGGAAGTGATTGTGGTTTGTCTAGCTTATTTGGTTAAACGTTTGTTTAGCAATTCATTGAGATAATTATTTCATGCAAATTAAGGTAAGTATGTGAAAGGAGTTTTATCTCGATTTAAACAAATGTGGTTCACAAACATGCACTAAGTGGTAACATAGAGAGAGAGAGAGAGAGGAGATGCTCTTCCACGATTCGTCACCATTCACGAGTCATGAAATAGAATAGATGATAGTAACAAGTGGAGGGAGAAGAGGTAGCATAAATGCGGGAGGCTGTCCCCTTCCTAACATCCAGGGTCCAGCAGCAGCACACTGCACAGCCTCACAAAGAGAGTACCTTTCATATTAAATTCACAGTATAGTGTGTGTTGGCTATTTCACCGTGTCGTACCCCCCCAAGTCACACTCACACTTGCCTTGTTTACGTGTTTACTGTCGGTTTGATACAAAAGAAATTATCTTATTTTACAAAAAAATATTGTTGAATGTGTGTTTGACTTTTTCAAACGTTTCAACAAACAAATATTATATTTGTATGCTATTCAAAGGAGGACAACAAAGGAACCGCTCAAATTTTGTTGAGCCAAGTTACTTGATTTAGGGCACTTTTGGCATCACAGTGGGAAATTAGGTTTTATAGTAAATTTAAGTTTACCCCCAAAATTTAGGTTTTATTCTGGTACTCATATTTTTAGAAAAATTATTTTAGAGACAGAATCTAGGTTTTGAAAATGTCACTTTTTTCTCAAGTCACACTATCTCTTCTAATAAATTTTCTCTTTCCTCTTTTTATTTCTTTCTCCTTCCTACTTATTTTTTGCTTCAGAATCCATAAAAGTTATTCTCACCATAACTTTCCAAACACACAATCACCTTTTCAAAACTTAGATTTTGACTCGAAATCCGTAAAAGCTATTCTCCCAAAATTTATTCTCTAAAACCTAAATTTTACCTTGAACTCTACAAAAACCTATTCTTCTTCATATGAGTTCTTAAATTCTCTGTCAATTTTAATTTTACTTTTTTATGTCCTGTCTGTTGGTTGTGTAAACGTTAGTATAATATTTATCTTTAAAATATACAATTTAAATAAAAAAGCACACATCTTGATTATATTCATATATACCGTCAAATATATCGGTATGAAATTCTAATTATATAATTTATAATAGATTTTTAAAGAGTACTGTGATTACAAGGTTATATCAGCCCCCTTTTCTCTTTTTATTTTTTCCTTCATTAAATGTTTGTAGTATAATGTATTTATTTGGGAAAAAGGAAAAATGATTATAAACTGATGTATGATCTAATGATACGTATAGGTATTTCATAATTATGCTATAACTAAAAAATTTATTTAAAATTTTCTAACCTCCTCGATAAAATCGATAAACTCTTGTATTAATAACTGATCGAATATGGTATTTAATTCAAGAAGAACCAGAATCTGATTTCAATCAAGGGACATAGCAACTGATAAGTACTCAGAACTTGCTAACGAGTCTTTTCCATTTGTTATTGATAAATCCATCGCAGTCACTAGTTATGAAAAAGGTATTAAAAGGAGAAGGAAAAAAATGTGAAAATTTTGGAAGACTAAAAAAGTGGTAGGACAATGGTAAAATCAAAGCCCCTCCCACCAAATTAGATTGAAAATTCTTCTTAAAGGTCATTAACTGGATATAATTCAAAGCCAATTCCTCTTGAAGGTCATTAATTGGATATAATTCAAAGCCAATTCTTCTTAAAGGTCATTGATTAAAGGATCTTCCATCTACCTCTCTTTATAATATTGAAAATTTTTTGCCCACCCTCTCCTTGGCCAACGATAATATACATGGTATATAGTAACACTGTATATAATTTTTAATATAAGAACCAGTTGATATTTTAAGAGATCACAAAAGTTAAATAAATTATTACATGTAATTCATAATATAAGAGCCTGTTGAATTTTGTTGGAGGGATTAATGAGGCTAAATACATTACCTAAAAAATTATACTTATCATTTTTCTTTAAGTTAATTTGTTTGATCTGTAAATTAATATATAATCTAATTATATAATAAATAAATATTTATAAGCAGTGTATTTACTTTATTCAATCTCCCCAACAAAAATCAACTAACTCTTATATTAAATATTAGATGTAGTACTTAATTATAACATATATTCTCAAATACTTATATCAATCATTAGATTATATATCTTTTTATAAATTAGTCAAATTTTTTTGAAAAAAATAATAAATATAAAGATCAATTAACTTCCTTTAATCATCCAGAAAAACAAAACAACTGCATTTTATATAAATAACGAGTAATTATTTATTAATGGTCAACAAAACCTCAAGGGTCTACTCTCCCCACGCGCACAATAAACGCACGTACAACTATTATTAAAGAATCCACTTGATGGGTTGCCTTCAAGTGCTCATAACTTATTCACATGTTTGATTCGATCGATCAATTTATTGGAAAAGCTTCTGCTTTGCTGTATTTAGCACGAGGGGTGGTTCACAACGTGCTATCCATAACTCTAGTTTCAGAATTCAAAGGGTTTGTAAGAAAAGAAAGTGGGGAAAACAGAGAGTTATTGTTCTGAGTACTGACTTGAACGCGAGTTTGAAAGTGATATGGGCCTATTTGGATTTGTATTAATAAAAAGTGATTTTTATATAATTGATTTTTTACAACATGAGATGAGGTGGAAGTCAATTAGTTTAATATGATGTATATTAGAATAAAATTTTATAAAAAAAATCAATTTAACATGAAATTGTTATGATAATATATTGAAAAATCAATTTTAAAAAATGTTCAGATATGAGAAAAGTTAGGAGCAGAGATTGGGTCTAGCTTGCCATTTATAACATAGTGAATCAATGTTTGAATCACAGTTAAAAGGTTAAATATTACGATGAATCAACGTTAGTAATTTATAATAGTTAGTTCTATCTTTTGTATTTGTTTTGTTAGTACTTCAAATAAAATTGATTTTGAGCATGTATTTAGAAAATAAATGAAAAAAGGTTAAAAAACAGAAGTCAAAAGGTAAAAGGAATTTGTTTTAAAGTGAAAAAAAACTTAAAAGGCTAACAAATAATAATTCAGTGAGATTTGTTTGGAAATCACGTTGAAATCACATTACATACAGGTCGATACAAAACTCTTATTACATACTTACACAATTTATGTAAAATCACCTTTCAAACGGATTCTTAAACACACATAAATGATTAAGCTTAATACTTTTGTGCATAATCATTTTAAAGGTCACTTTAAAATAGTTTAAAGACCATCCCAAACATCATTTATCACCGGTATATATTACTTATCTAAAAAAAAGTGATGCCATTAATTTAAGTAAATCCCTCCATCTTAAATATAATATGATATTTTCTATTCACTAACATATAAACTTTATAGGAATATATTTTACATTAAAGGTAGGAGAAAATTCTTATATGAAGAGTAAGCCTTGTTAAAATTACTCAACCACTGGAGACTCTATAGAAATAATTGTTTGGGAAAATTACCTAGAGGTCTCAAACAATAGAATTAACCATAAAATGGTCTCAAATATTCATAAAATTACCATAAGGTCTCAGGAGTAGCCGCTGAGGTTGTTATTAACAACCTTACTAGCCTTCATTAACAACCTCAACAGTTACTCTTGGGATCTTATGGTAATTTTATGAATCTTTTGTACCATTTTATTGTTAATTCTATTGTTTGAGACTTTAGGTAATTTTCTCTAATTGTTTAGTGTTCCCAGAAAACAACGACCAAATAAAGAACTCTATTCAACTGGAGGCATATGCTTAAGTACGGCCAAATGGTCCATGTGGCCATGGAGGAGTAATTCGGGACCAGAAGGGGGCGATGTATATGTGGTTATAGTGACAAATTGAACCTAGTCCCACCTGCAATTGTGGAGTTAATGGGGATAATTGATGGACTTACTCTGGTTGTTTGGAAAAACTTATTTATTTCCCAAAAGTACGTTCAACAGTGTTTTTCAGCAAAATGAGATAATCTCATCCACATATTTACCCAGTGGCGGAGCCAGGACCCTGGACCAGTGGGGGCAATTTTTTATTTTCAAACAATGACAACAAGTTTACAAGTGTAAATAATTTGAGTGGGTTCAAATATTAAAAATCAGTGGGTGCAAAATAAAAATCTAACAAGTATTTACATATACCCCGAAAAATTGAGGGGGGCAATTGCCCACCCTCACCCCAACGTGGCTCCGCCACTGTATTTACCTCAGCTTGCGTAAAAGTACTTCTCTACCGTGTTTCCAAACAGACTCACTATTTGCTGGAACATAGGCTTTCGAAATATCTCTATACACTTCAATTGTATTGAAGCAATTAACTTGATTACCAGAGAGAGCAATATTAATCATCCATTTCGAGACATGCTTGATGATGTGAGAGCTCTTTTTTATCACAGGAAGTGAAATGTAGTAATTAGTCGTAGATTCAGGGTTTGGGAGCCTCTTTAGCTAAATTCTCCCACACCATGAGTGAGACGTTTCGTATTTTAACTCATCCACCACCCACTAGTGTATGGTGGAGGATGATGTGGGGGTCCAAGTCTAACCCCTGTTTTGTCTTGCCTTGCATCTGTCTTGTCTCTGATTAGAGGATGCTATCAGTATTATTAATAAAAAAAAAAGGCTAAAGTATATTTTTAGTCCTTTATGTTTACGTCAGGTTTCACTTTGATCCTTTAAGTTTAAAAAATGCACTTTTGATCCATCAAACTTAACGTCGTTAGTATCTCTTAACGGAAATTGTTGACTCATCAAACTTAACGCTATTATTTTAAATATTTTTTATTTTTCACAATTTAAAATATCAAATTTATTATATTATTAAATTAAAATTAAAATGTGAATATGCTTTGTCAACATTTTATTACACAGTCATCAATTAAATTCAATGAGTCAGCAATTTCTGTTAAGAGAAACTAACGGCGTTAAGTTTGAGAGACTAAAAGTGCACTTTTTAAATTTAAAGGATTAAAATGAAACTTGACGTAAATGTAAAGGATTAAAAGTATATTTTAACCTTGAAAAAATGAGCCACTTTGTTTAAGGACTATGCTCTAGCCTTAGTCGAAGATATTTTTGAAACAATAAAGCCAAAAGCGTTTTTTTTAAAAAAATGATTGTACGATTTTGTCTGCAATCTGAGCACATCAGAGGCATTTATATATCGTGTACGGCTCCGATCAGTTCCTTTCTCCCCCTGTTCCAGCATTCACTCTTTTTTTTAACAAAAAAAAAATATAGACGTTTATGTTTTTTTGCTTCATTTATTAGTTATTACCCTTTCACCATTTATCATATTTCTTTAAATTT
>JANTPZ010062132.1:1245-14023 GCA_025593235.1 Vachellia pachyceras | reverse complement strand
ACTCATACTCAGTCATTTGAAGAAGGAATGATGGACAATGAAGTTATGGAAGACCAGGAATTTGAAGGTGATGATCAGAAGGATGGTGATTATTACTATGAGCAAGTTGACGAGGGAGACTACAATTTTGATGAAGGTGAAAATGCAGAGCACGAAGAATACGCGGAAGATGAGGATGGGGATGACTTTGCTAAGAAGATTGGTGCCATGTTCACATGATTACCCAAAAAGTGAAAGTGGACGCTTCCATGAGTATGTTACAGTGGAGCCCCAAAGGTTATGTAGGTGTCTAACTGTGCTGTATTTCTGCATAAAATTTGTTTGTAGAATTGGGGGATATTTAAATCCGTTTTTTGTATCAATTATCCCTTGTATTTGCATCTCTGATTGAATGAAGATTTTTATATTTGTAGCGGGGGCATTTTGCTGTACTCTCCGCATACTAGTGTTATGCAGAGTTGAAGGCCTGGAACGACGTTAGGAAGTTAATGATAAGAATGTCGTGTTTAACTCTTTGAGTTTCATCTATCGTTTAAATTTCCAATAGAAAGGAAAAAGTATACAGCATTCAATCATGATTCCTACCTTTTATTTTCTTTTTTGTCCCCCATAATTTCCTTCTAGTTATTCTTTGTCCTTGTAGTAAGAGTCCAAAAGCTGTTTTGGTTCACATGAGTTTTCATGCAGGCTTATCAGAGCTTTCGTTCGTGGCTGATGGCTTGTACAAAACCGGTAGTCAAATTTCAAAACTCACATTATGCTTTTACAGTGTGGTACCACGATTCTAGTTGAGAAATTAATTGGCCCATATTTCCTAAAATGATAAAACTGTACTGAAGGACTAATGAATTTAAAAAAAAAAAAGAACAAAAGATAAACGTCGGAAGGTTCGCGTTTCAAATATTTGCAACTCAAACAGGGCTTGTGGTTGTGCCTCGATTGAAAAAACGTTAAATCCTTTTGTTAGCTATTCCATTGATGTTCTTGCAATTAACTGTTCGGATTATGTGGGGTCGTCGATGCATCTGAAAAATAGTTTGCTAGGATTGTCAGAAAACGTTATTGCCTCTTCATTTATTCACCGTGTTTGGGAATCCATTAGAAAATTAATTTTACATAAATTGAAATAAATATGTGAAAAGAGTTTTGTTTCAAACGTGATTACAACGATTTGTCAAGCATGCACATTCACTCTTACACTTTTCACTCCTCTTGAAATTCCAGAATCCGACGGAAAACATAACCCCAAGTGGTATTTCAAAAACAATTTCTCCAATTTGATCTTTCATTTCCATCAAAAGTTCGCAACCAAATTCATCACTCTATCCTCCTTCCATTATCGTCTGCTCTGCTTGTTACCTTAATTCTCTTCTTCAGTCTCCCATTCATCTTCTTCCAGGCTCCACAAATTCTCCTTCACCAATGTCGACGACCCCGCTTTCTTCACCAGAGCATCACACATCGCCCATTCCGTTTCCACCACCTCCCGCTCAGGTACCACAAATCCTAAGAAGGAAAAAAAAAATCTCTTCCCTCTTCCTCACGAACTCCAATCTCTCCTTCGTGCCCCCTCTCGAGAGAAGAACTTCAATGGCGTTAGTTACGGGGAAGAACTGATTCAGATTTTTTTTCCATTTATTAATAATCTTCAGGGGCTATTTTTGTATTTCTCCCCTCAAACATATATACTTCGAAGGACATTGATTTCTCCCAAATTTCAGGGACTATACATTTTGACCAAAAAAAAATCAGGGACCATAATTTTTGAGTGAAAGAGAAATTTATTACCAAATATAATACAGAGCGGTTACAGACAGCAGCAAGGGGAGAAAGAAAAAGTTCCATAACCAGGCAGAGAAAAAAGGCAGCAGAACAAGGAAAACTAAACAGTTGGAAGAAGATTGCAGAATTCCATAGCCTGACGAGAGTGATCTGCGAAGGCAAGAGCCTCGTTAACCAAGCGAGCCGCAGTAATGTCCTCCTCACAGAAAATCTTGAGATTCCTTGCCAGCCAGAGTCTCCAGCAGATAATGCCAAAAACAGTGCTCCAATGAGAGGCGTTGCCATTTGCTGATAAGTTCATCTGCAACCAACTAGCGAGAGGCATAGCATTGAATGCTGTGAGTTGCTGATTTGGGACAATAAGAGACCAGCAAGCTTTAGCCAGCAAACATCCCCGCAAAACATGACTAACGTCCACGGCCCCGGTACCACAGATTGCGCATTTATCATCATCCGCCGTATGCCTTCGGAGTCGCTCGCTATGAGTCAGGAGCTTATCCTTAAGCACTAACCACAAAAAGGTCATCAGGGACCATAATTTAATTTGGGACTTCTGGCCATTTTTTCCCAAAATAGGGAACGGTAAAATTAATATTAATATTATCCCAATGGGATGCCTTGGGAATCCATTAGGGGTAAGGAATTTACGGATTCTAATATAATTTTATGAATTTTGAGATGTTTTTTAGAGATTCTAAAATATTTTTTACAGATTTCAATATGTTTTGTATCTTGACTTACGTGCCTGTTGGAAAAAACAGGATTCTCAACTGTATCTTCTTACCCAAAACCTTACCCCCACAATTATCCGTGCATCCATAATGTGTATCATTAATTAGTTGAATTTGGTTACTAGCCTTGTTTCCATTCAAATCAAAATGAAAACAAATACAAATATAAATTAGCTACATTGAACTTACTTTTTTTTGCAAAAAAAAAAAAGTTGACCAACTTAAACTCATATTTAAAATGAGCATAAAAATTTGACCCATGAAATGGTTCTCTCGAATGAAGTGGTCAATCGCCACTACGTCTCCCTTCTCATGATCAAGTTCACCACTTTATGCCCACTCATCTTTCATTTGACCCACTTTTTATTTTCCACTCACTTCTTTTTTTATTTTTGTATTTTTTAATGCATCACATTTTGAGAGCTTATTAGAATTTGTATGATCCCATGATCTTAAAATCACTCCCATATATAATACATATACAAGTTAAATAACTAATATGTAAAAGATGCGTTTTTTTAACAACAAAATTTTATGTGAGTTGAGTTTCAGTGATTCACTAGTTGTACTAAAAAATACTTATTGAGAGATACTTATATATCACCTACCTATAATAAAAATGTGTATTGACCTTAAAATAATCTTATAATTATTTGCATTAGAAACTATTCACTAATGAAAGTTCTCTTAATAGTTATGATCGTTAGCAATATTTTTATAAAGGAATTATAAATTTAACAGATAAAATAAATTGATATCTTTCATGGATTCAGAATTAAAAAAAATCTATATGACTAATTCATATGTTTAGGTGGGGGAGAGAATACTTACCAATAAAATTATATATGTTGATATCATTATTGGAGCTTTAGCAGTATGAATTCTTGGCACTCATCAAATTGGCTTCAACATATTCATACAAATGTAAATGTGGCTTTAATTTGAAGCATTACGACGAATCGTTCAAATTGGGAGTGAGTGAGTGCACTTTAATAATTAATATCCGAACGCCATTCATTACATTTGATAGTTGATGTTACTTATATTATTTTCCACAGTATGATATCACCTTGCAATATATTAGATATTCTAAGTTACAAATTACTTATTCTCTACATATATAATTAACACGCACGCAGCGTTAAAAATAGTATTCCCTCTTATTATACTTGATAAAGGATCTACCTTGATAAAAAAAAATTAAATTTCGTAGAAAGTGAATATTATATTGAGAGTAAATTAGTAAATATAATCCTGATCAGGTGTACCAGTAAATATAAAAGTTCATAATCGAGTCACGCACTTGCATACTCTCCTCTCTCTCTCTCTCTCTCAATATATATATATATAGGTTGGATAAGAATATTAGAATTGAATAAAAGCGAAATTCTCACTGTAAAACATCTTGATCAGTGAATTATGAAACGAGAGAGAGAGAGTGCTTTCCTTGTATTATACAAAACCGGGCCTAGTAGCAAAATAATTAATTTGAAGCAAATTTTTGAATGGTTAATTAATTGAAATCGTTATAATTTCTTTACCACCTACAAATAAAACACTAATTTTGACGGATTTGTACGTATTGGCCTTGTGAAATGAATGAATGAATGAATTAACTATCACATTTAATATCATCAAAATGCATAACGATTTCCCGATCGCAATTATTTCCTTGTATTAAATGGGGACTAGCTAGTATTCAAAACAAGAGAATTAATTAATTATTGAGAGTAGCTAGTATATCAACAAAAGCTTCAGATATATATGTTCATCTACACAAGGAAGATCATATATGGATTTTATTGACTAAAAAGAAACGTTCATATATATATATATATAGTTACATTTAACGAGTATAAGTTCAAAGAGAGGGCTCATTCAAAAGAGAAAAGAACCTAACCTATTGAGTAGCTTATATAGAGAGCCTTTTAAACTTGGAAATAAGCCACGCTTGTGAGGCCTGAGAATTAATTAATAAGGAAGCTACCTAAACATGCAACCTCGGTAAGCAGGAGTCCAGTAGTCAGGGGCAGTGTTGTCTCTGTAAGACTGAGGAGTCCATGAAATTGGAACTAAGCAAAGCCCTCTACTCTTCAGATCTCCTTTCTCTTCTTTTCTCTCCATGCTTCCCCATGTTTCCTGCATCATCATCATCATTCACAAATTAATTCATTCTTCATTTCTTACAAATCACTAATATCAGAAGTAAAAGTTTTTGTCATTGTGTGTGTGTGTGTGTATCTTATTTTGACCCAGTGACACACCAACCACGGCCCTTCCCTTTCTTCGATCATAAAGCCCCTTGATCCCAGTAAACTTGCAAGGTTAAAATCATGTTTATTTGAGGACTAAAATGTACAAATTCTCAAATGAATGGAAGATCTTGTTTAAACAATTATGTATAGGACGAGTTTAGTTGTTACCCTGTGAGAGTTAGTCTTCATGTAAGAGTTGCTCAGAAGCTGCAAAGTATGTATCAATGAACGTAGATAGATGTGAGACCAAGCATGATTCAATAATATAATTACAGTTTGATTGAAAGCAATTTAATTTGGATAAATAAACTTTTCAACATATAATTACCACCTGCACTTGTTCCTGTAAAAACCTTATGTACCCAATTGCTTCAAAAAGCACCGATGCCGTGTCTGTCTGAAATTCAGCAACAACTAATTCCATCATTCATTCATATCAAATAAAATCAGATTCCCTCAAATGATTTATTTAATTTTGTCATTAGAGTTCTTTAATCATCGTGTCTCATGACTCATTTATTGTATCTACTTTCTATTTATTTTCTCAGTCATACGACACAACTTCTAAACCGTCCCATTAAATGGAAGGGATAAAGACAGTTTCTTTAGGAAACTATAAAAAAAAAACCCTAATTATTCCAAAGGATATCCATTATATATAAAATGAAACACACAGTTGTTGGGAAAAAAAGAAGAAGAAGAGCACTAAGAATTTTTTTTATCAAATATATATAAAAGAGAAAAGAATGGTGTTAGTGCAATGTGTAGTGACCTTTCCAAATGGCGACACAATTTGCTGAAGGGTTGTAATCCTGTCGCCTAGCTTGACTTTTGGTGCTTGCACCTATATCGATACAATGAATAGAAGTTTCTTAACATTATTATACATATCAAAGCTCTTTTTTTACTAAGACACACACACACACACACACACACTGATTTTATACTGCTATAGTGATAAATTTAATTACCTTTGTAGAAGATGCTGTAGATGTCTCGTGCTTTGCCTTCTTCAAGACTGTTTGTGATGTGTCATCTGTTCTTTTCTTCTTTACTTCAGTGGAGCTCCCTTGTCCTCTTCCATTGCTTGTCCTTGTCTGCATATTATTGCACACAATCATACATATCAACTAATTACTTATAGTGATGACTGAGTCGAAAATTCCATACACACACACACACATCTCAGGCATTGTCTTAGAAAAATAGAAGAAAAAAGAATTAATTAAACTGTAGAGTTTGGTTTAGAATATTAATTACCGGCAATGATGTATGAAAAAGCTGCTTCTTGGAGTCAGAAACAGTCATCAGGGGTGGTCGAAAACTGGGTTTGAGTGCATGAATTCCGATGATCGGCCGGCCAATCCTTCCAGTAAAAGATATAACATCTGTCAAATTCCTCGAGCACGATGAAGACGAACTGGGCATCATCCCATACTGATGATGAATGTTATTATTAAATCCATTATTTTGATGATATCCAAATAAACCGTCACTACTTGCATGATGATTATGAAGATGCTCTTGCTTAGCCTTCATGTCAAGAGCAGTACCGTACGAAGAGAAAACCTCAGAAGAATTATGATCCATACAAGAATTCAAAGTATGGTCATGTACTTGATGAGGATCAAAGTGGGTATTACTGTGGTTATGATCTGGTGGTGCAATGGACCAGGTGGAGACGAGATTGCTCAATCTTTCACTCTCAAGCACGGCCTCATCATCATCATCGTTGAAACCATTATTATTCAAGTGTTTGTGATCAAAAGCAGTAGAACAGGTACTGTTGATTGATGAAGAACAAGTGTTATTATTGTTTTTGCTGTATCCCCAATGAGTGGTATCGAGTTTCTTCAAGTAGTTGCTGCAGGCTGCTGGTTCGTACATGAGGCTTTTAGATGACAGTTCATCCATCAAGTTCTCTCCTCCAGCTTGGTTATTTTGCAGCTCCTCGCCGTTGCTTCCAATACCTCTATAAAATGTTCAATTCAATTATACATACATACATATATATATATATATGCCAACAAAAAGCTTGCTAGCTAGGCATGATCAAAAGCAAAATAATGAAAATAGTAATGGAATTAATGAGAATAACAATATATATAATAGGGATATATATATGATTTTCATAGCAAAAGTAGATTGATCCCTTTTCAATCTTGCAAAGCATGAATTAAAGCAGGATGAGTTTATTGGAGCTAAGCGAAGGTGGAGCTATATATATTTTGCTTACAGATAGATCTTCAGAATGATACACACACAGAGGAGAGTTCAGCCTAGTGTTGCCCAAAAGAGATGCTCATATATGATATTGGAAGAAGGCTAAAACAAAATTATTAATTTCCTCAAAGAAGACAGAAAACAAGTGGCTGATTGAATACCCTACCCTAGCTAACAAGTGCCCTACACACACATATAGTTACAAGAAAGTTATAGCTAGTAGTTAGGATATATAGATAGACGAGTATATAGACTTACAATAAGACGTGAGTCCAAAGGTGATTGTCTGAAGGTGCAGAAACTGAAAGATGATGATTATGATCTTCATTAGAATGATGAGGCCTTGCATCTGCGTGATGATGATGAGTGTTCCAGGAATTAGAAGAAAGTGAAGTTCCATGGACATCCCACCAGTTTATTAATGGAGTTGCACATGAGCTTCCTGTAGAATTCCCAACGCTTTGATCACCCATCTCTGCGGGCGTCCGTGTGTATTACTCTCTTCCTTATAGTGATTACGGGAATGGACCTAGCTACCAGCTAGCTAGGTAGAACAGCATCTATATATATCCTTCTCTCTCTCTCTCCCTTGTTTCTTTTTGTTCAATAAAGATTAACTGGCGGCTATTGACTAAGTACTAACATTGTATATCGAAAGTCTGAGTTAAATGATAGAAGCTTAGGTGAGATAAATCAATTGAAGAAATCCAGGGCACAAATAATTTACTTCTTAATTAGCTTCAACATATAACTTATATAAGCCACGTCTATCATCTTTTATTTGAGTTAAAAAAATTAAATCTTATTAATTTTATCTTAAAACCTACAGTAATATGATAACTTTTATATTTAATGTATACATTCTATAAGAAAATGACAGTGTACACGATAACAAATAAAGAATACACTCGTATTCATGTTAAAAAGTCCATTAACAAATAAAATAACTTCTATAATTCTATGCTCATAATCAATTTTTTTATCATTTTTACACTATGAAATAAAACCCCTCTAACATATTATCCAATGTAAATCCAATTACCTACAACTAATTCAAACACCTACAAAACAAAAACACCATCTCCCTTGGCCTTAACTTATAAATATGATTGGAAGGGTAAGTAACTGAATTTGAGAAAGTAAAGAGGTTGTACATGTTTATATGGGATTAAGTGAAATGAAAGAATGGGGAATAGTTTCATGAGGAGTGAAGTAGGGTTAAGTATATGAATGATAGGGGCAGACAACAAAGTATGCAACCTGAGTTTTTCCACTAACGTTGGTGCGCCATTATTACATTTATAGAATACAATTTCTGTGTCATGACTCATGGCCCAAGCAACCAGTTTTTGTTTAATTTGTTCAATTAATTAATTTATTGGCTCCATGAGAAGACACATTTTCATGTGTCTATATGTGTTGCCACATTACCTGATTGGTAATTAATCAGTTGTGATCCAACTTAATTAAAGGATTGAATCTAGTTTGATTCCGTTCATTTCATCTGTATCATCTTTGGGAATTGTAACATGTTGGGCGATTATGGGTCAATTTCGTATTTGATTGATGGTTAGACTCAGACATGAACTTATAAGTACAACAAAACCTCATTCATACCAAACGATACATCTACAAATCCTTTCATTTTCAATATCTCTCTTTCTCTATAAATATAAATCAGGGATTTGAACCTTATAATTTGCTTTCATTCTGATTTTAGATCTTATAGTTTTAAATTCAAGCTCCATGCTAACGGTGTATGATTGCAGCAAGCCTAAACCGAGTCGTGGCGTGCATTCGGTTGGGAGTTCAACCCAGTTACAGGCTGAAGACGATAGCAAGCCATTGATCTCGATCAACATTCCATGTTAGCAAAATCAACGACTTAGTGACACAAGTAAAGGTAACAGTTTTAACTTTGGGTCCCTGCCCTTCTTAAATTGTAGGGAACAATGTTATAATAACAGAATAAGATTCAAAAGACCAAAATCATTATTTGATATTATAGAGACCAAAACTAAAAACTAACTTAGATCATGTTCATGTTTTTTCAAAGTCATTCATTTATATGAAAGTGAGAGTACGTATGGGTTAAAGAAGAGAAATATAAATAGAGAGCTGGGCAAAAATTCTTCCTCGGACTAAATTTGGACATTTCTTCAAAGCCTGCTCGTAAGTCAATGGCTTTGAATTCTTGCTTCGTTTTATTCCTTAATTATCAGTACGTAGTTTTGTTCTTAGAACTTTTTTTTCAATTGATAGTAGCCAAATCCTCAAATCTGGGATTGTAGAAAATAAGAGTATTCAAAATTTATTTGCTTGGAACGCACGGTTTGTAGAAAATAAATCAATATCGATAACACAGCAAGTAATTTTTAATTCTACTTTGTTGTAATATGTTGATCGATTAATATATTATCTGGGTTTGATTTCTTTCTAGTGAATATGCCTTTGATTTATTTATCTGTTTTGGCCTTGACTTGGAATGATGGAGACTCCACGAGGAAGTTGCGTTTCAGTTTCTTTAGAAGCTAATTGACCACCACAAGCAGATGTTCTCAGCCACATATATAAATCCAATTTCACTTTGTAATTTAATAATTCATCATTTGGCAATTAAATTAATTACTTAAAAGTCGATCAGCAAAAGTTAGCCATATATAATAATAACCAAATAGCACAGATAATTTATTTAATTCCATTGGCCTTTTTGACAGATACAAAGCCTGCTGGATAGTGATATATACATTGAGTAGAGATAGGTGAGGTGGCTTCATTTTAATCGAAATTGTTGGTATGTGATTAATGATTTTAAAATAATGAGCATAGAAAGGCTATTCGAGCTTTCTTAGATTTCAATCTTTAAGTTATATTACTTCACAATTTTTCTTGTGTCAAAATTCAAAAACCTAAAGGACAGGGAAGCTGCTATTTTTATTGGACGAAGAGATAAACCTACAATTTTGGTGGGAGACACATTTTTATTATGTATTTTATTTGCGTTGTTAAAAAGATAAACAATTTTTAGGTTCTCATAATTATAATTACTCCCAAAAAAAAAAAAGCATGCGTCAATTTTTTTTGCCTATATCAAAAGATTGTTTTTGAAACCTTGTTGTAAGTATTTTCCTGTATTAACATATGGAATAAGTGTATATAGCTTTACTTTGGTAAGTAGAGAGCTTATTTCTAAGATTTGAAATTGTGGCTTTCAAATCACATGATAACAAATCTTATTGTTGTGTTGATGTTCCTCTTCAGTGGAATTATAAACTAATAGCGTTAAGTATAGAAAGGTTAATTATTTACCCGGTTGGGAACGCGTTGGATAAGTATTTTTACGTAAGATAATGTAAATGTAGATGTGATTATCTCGTTTTACAGAAAAATGCTGTTGAACATGCATTCGGGGAGTCCAAACGCTCACCCAACCGCACCTTACATTGAACTTTGGATTTTATAACTTCAAAATTGCAGTCTTAATATTGGGGCTTAGAGATACATTATGCATAAGACCACTATAAGAATATCTAGCTAACATATTTGTGGGAACATATATATTTGGCCATAGAGGACACATTAGGCACACTAAATCAACTAATTAATTACAGTCAACAAATAATAAAATTTATAAAATTAAAATGGCACAATATATATATATATTCTTAAGTTGGGCTGAGAATGTACAGACATAAATTAACCATGATTTATTTATTTGTAATCTAGGTATTTAGAATGCCTAATTAATTTCAATTCCAATCCTTACTTATTAGAAGTCAAGATGGCTGAAATATTTTGGTATGATCTTCATATTATCTTTAACAATCATCCTCCGATCCTTAATAACAAGAACAAGTAACTAACTATCATTCTAATAATTGTTATTCTTAATTATTTACTCTAATCTAATTATTTTATTTACTCATTCTAATGTATGTTCGTGAGTTTAATCGAAACCAAAAAGGACCTAATAATACCTAAAAGGCAGCGCTTATTATTATTATATTGAGTATTAGTGGAACATAAAGTTGGTTCTTAAAATAGGAAAAAAAAATCTTGAAATTAAAAACCAAACTTGACTTCGTTTTCCATGGAAAATCTGGTAGCAGTCACCTCCAACAAGTTAAACAAATAAACAATCAGCATTTTATGTACTGATATGAATATAATTATTTCATTAACTAGCCATAATAATAATTATGATGACTTTTTGGGTAATAATGTGTTCTATTTCAAAATTGATACAAACGTTAGGAAAAAAAATTAATTTGTTAACTCCCTGTGATTTTTTTTGATAGATCTATCTAATTATGTTAAATTATAACATTATTTAACCTGAAAAATGGTAATTCTCGCAACATAATTATATACATATCTGAATTTAATTAAACTTGAAAGCTGAAACTATGCCCTTTATTTAATGATATGTATGTAAAGTTTCATCCAATTTTTAATTAGATCTCTAATTTTTTTTTAAAAAATCATGACCCTTTAATTTCATCTATTTTTTTTATTTACAACTTCTCACTTAAGGAAGAGATGAGAGGAATATAGAAAAAAAATCAATTAAAATTAAAAAGAAAAAGAAAAAGAAAAGGTGTGAGTGGCTAAAGCCAAAAAAGATAAGGGGGCCCACTAAACCATAGAAATTGTGACACTTGTTGTCGTTTGTAGAAGAGACAATGGTCTAATTGAGGAGTCCCTTTTTGATTAAACCAAATTTAATTTACATAGTTGCTTAGAGAACATCGCACGAGGGCTCTCCTTTAATTAATTAATTAATTAATTTATTCTTTTTAAATTAAAAAGTGGAATTTGAATGTGACAGCTTCAGATTATGGGCATTGCACGCCTTGCTTTTCCCAATTTAATTAAAATTTCAATTAAGAAATATAATATAAGAAACCACTTTCTTTCCTTTGTAGTTGACACAAATCCACCCCATCACTATTATTCAAACTTTAATTTTTAGTTATTTTAATTTATTAACAAAAAATGTGTGGCCAAATTGGGCTCACTTGTCTACGTTTTTAGTTAATGCCTTGGATCCTCCCTATGTTCTCTGTCATGCAAGATGAAAAAAAAAATCTTCACTCCTTCTTTATGAGAAAAATAAATATTTATTTTTATACTAAGAATAAATTTGTTCTCTCTCCAAATAATACCTTCACAGAAATTTCTCTCCTCTACTATCAGCAACTCGTACATGGGAACAATGAGCTTGTTTGACATTCCGTTTGAAAAAGTCAAACGTGAGTTAAACAGTATTTTTCCGTAAAATGAAATAATCTCATTCACGCATTTATCTTGTGAATGGTAAAAATATTTCTTTACCACATTTTCAAACAGGCATAGAATATTTCTTTCGAGGACCTACGTGAGTAGAAAATTACACTGCCATTTGTTTCTTATAGAAAGTAAGTGATGAGTACTCAAATTGTGTAGAAAATAAATAATACCATAGAAATAGGGTAGAAATAGTTGTCACATTCTTATAGAGCCGGTAATACAGGTAAAACCCGTGGGCTAAACCCGTTCAACCCATAACCGTGGTGGGTTGTGAAAATTGAAGCCCGTTTTGATGCGGATATTTTAGCCCGAACCCATATGGGCTAAACCCGTGACGGGCTAACCCGCCGGGCTGCGGGTAGCCCATATTTTTTTTGATAAAATCATGCTGTGGCCTGTGGGAGACTGGGAGTGTGGGCCTGTTGGTGTTGGGTGTCCAATGTCCAGAGTATGTCCAGGGTCCAGTCCAGCCCACAGCCCAGTCCAGCGTTGTCAGAA
>JANTPZ010062015.1:1467-17804 GCA_025593235.1 Vachellia pachyceras | reverse complement strand
AAAAGGCTGTTGTGCCTGATTAGTTTGATTTAGTGGATTACGAAAGCTCAGAGGTGCTCTGAGGACTGGACGTAGGTCTGAAGGACCGAACCAGGATAAATCTGTTTGTTCATCCTCTCCTTCATCTCTGTGTTTCATTGTTTTTAAATCTGTTTTGAAACTAAAATTTTTATATAGACCAATTCACCCCCCTCTTGGTCTTTTCTTGCACTAACAACAAACAATTTAGCAGCGGTTCAAAAGAACCGCGGCGCACATAGATTAAACCGCTACTAAATTTGAAGGGGTTATACAATAACTGCTACACATTCTCGACATAACGGAAGGAGGTCCGAACATTTTGTAGCGGCCCATAACCGCTACTAATTTAGCCAAAAGCCACAGTGGAACGTGATGTTTGCAGCGGTTATAAAACCGCTACTAATTTAAATTGTAATTCCCACCTAAAATTCATGAAATTTTCCCTCTAAAAATTTGCAGCAATTACATAATCGCTACTAAATAAAATAGTAATTTCCGCTCTTTTTTCAAAGGTGAAAAAAATTCCCTACAAATTTTGTTTGCAGTGGTTCATCAACCGCTACTAATTTAATAAGTTGTTCGCGCATTTTTTTGTATTAAGATAATCAATCATTATCATTTCCCAGATAATCAATGTTAAGATATTATTTACAAGTTTAAGTATACATATATAATTTAAAATATTGCAGGTTATCAAAATTTTGCTCCATCGTTGGTTATAAAATATAACATCCATCGCAGTGGTGGACTCAAATCCTAGTTCAGGGGATGTAAATTATTTTTTGGAAGATAACTTTATCTTGTTTTTAATATCTTTTGAGAAGAATTTGAGCAAAAATTTAGTAGGTTCAAAATTAGTAAATGAGTGGATGTAAAATAAATCACATGGTACTAATATATACCCAATTTTCTGAAAGTCAGAGAATGTAACTGAACCCGTTGGAATACAAATAGGTCTGCCTCTAATCCATGCTAACATCGTCATTAAGTGTCCACTTCCTTCCCATTCTAGCCATCACATTCCGTTCTGGCTATTTTGGGACGGGACTGTTCTGTTATGAAAAAATTCATATCAGGATAAAAGCAGAATGGAACAAAATTATTATCAGTCCGTTTGAAAAAACGGTTAAAAAATACTTTTAAATAAATTAAGATAAATATGCGAATGAAGTTATCTCAATTTACGAAAAATAGTGTTTTTGTTTTATTTAATCAAATGCAGCTACATGCAATGTATCCTATTTTCTGTAGGTGTCCTATTTTTCATTTTAAAAATTATCTAAATATTTTACTTTACGAATTTATTACATCAATATTGTTAACAATTATATAATTTAAGGAAAATTTTATCAAATAGTAAACAAGGTAATAATGAGATTTTTTTTAATTTATAAATAAAAAACGTTTAATAATCGTATGGTGTATCAAAAACTTAAATTAAATAATAATATAAATATTAAATAAATTATTCAAATAAGAGTAGGCTGTATACATCCTTGGTATGTCTATGATTTTATATTTTATTTTGATATCTATATTTTTATAAAATAATACAACATACTTCTATTCTTAATATAACAATTAGATAACTAATTTATAAACATCAATAAAAATAATTATTTATTTATTTGTAGCAAATGGGTATAGCTCACCCAGAAAGACATTTCTTTTAACTATATACGTTGCAACTATCTATTAATGAAAACCTTCGTACCATGTGTAATATTAATAAGGATACTTTATAGAAAAATTATAAATTTGAAAGATAAACTGAATATATCATTATATTTAAAATGTTAAAATATGTATTTGATGATTTAAATTTTAATCAAATTCCAGTTTATTACTTCAAGTTAAAAAATTACACTTTTAGTTTTTTAATCTTAATAATGTTAATTTCATTGAACAAAAAATATATATGACTCAACAACTCCAAATAATGATTATGCAATTATATACTAATAAAACATGTTAAATTTTAAAACATAAAAATGATTATATTAAGTTATTAATATTTAAGTATATGTTGATATTATTTAATTGCATAATCATTATTTCAATTTATTGTGAGTTAGCATTTTCAATTAAATGTAAAACAAACTACATTAAGAATATTTTATTAAAAGTCATTTAAATCCTTTAAATTAACAATGTTTTTGATTAAGAATATTTTACATTTGGTCCTTTAAATTAACAACATATTTCAGTTTCATCCATTAAATTTAAGTATATGATGCAACTGAAACATATTATTAATTTAAAAGATCAAATGTTTGCTTTAACCTAGTTTAAATCAAAGTAGTCTCATTATTTTTTATTGGCAAAAAAAAAAGGTCTATATGTATTTAAAACACTAAAATTATATATGCGTATGGCAGTGTCCGAGGCGGGAGGGTCAACAACCCTTTGTCACCCCATTAGCCATTTACTTGGGCTTTACATGGAAGTGGGGAGCCATCACCAATCCTTTTGCCCTATACCGTTGGTCAAGACGGTATAACAACGCTCAAAGGTTAAAAGAAGGTAAATTCCACAAAAAGATTAAATATGCAATATCCATTGTAATTATTATAAAAAATATTTGAAAATTATTTTTATTTTTTAATCTACCTAAAAAAGGGGGCTCTAGGATAACTCTGCCACTGTTGATTGTAAATTTCACCTAAAAAGTGAAGCTTCTTTCTCATATTCCTCTTCCAAACCTTGTACTGAGAATTCGGATCGGGCTAGTTTACATAGAGTCATTTACACTTGATTGCAAAAACCCTCCATTTGTAGCACTCGACCCGTGGGTATGAGGCTCATTCAACTTATTTTTCTTTCTTTTTCTTTTTTTATAAAAAACCAGCAATTTTAACATCCAACGATAATATCCTAACTTAAAGAATAGAAAGTCAGCTCTAAATAATATCGACAATAAGAGGCACTTAAACTTAAGTTCACAGGGGAATAAATCACACAATACAAAAAGGCTTTGGTTCAGCCTTTAATCATTATCACCATCTTCAATTTCAAAGACACTTGAATTTGATTGGGCTTCACTATGAATAAGTTCAGAAGGCTCTGCTTCAACAATGTAAAAAATATCAAGACTTTCATCTCTAAGAAATGAACCCGTAAAAAAGCAGCATGTACCTTTTGCATGGTATGTCCTTTTTTGTTTATAATTCTAACTATGTACATTTTTCACTATTGAGACTTGAAGGGATAAGTTGTCATTGCAATGATTAACATTAATTTAAATGTATTAATAAGGAATATTATTAATAAATGGGTGAATGATATATATAAAGGTAAGAAGATATAATAATATTTTTTTTTAAATGGATTAATACTTGAGTAGATTGATGGGCATAAGTTGGATGTGAAGTTTGACTTGATGCATGGGATGTTAATGAATAATATTAGGTAAAACGAAAACATGTACCCAGCCCTGAAGGAATATTGACTGTTGATGGGCTGATATCTGACGGTTGGGAGCTGCACAGCTATGGGGTGGGGCCCTGCCAAAATGAGGCAGTGAGGCACTGAGGGTGTGGAGCGAGGGAGAGGGACTGCGAATTTGCAACTGAGCGAGTGAGGGTGAGGCCCTGGGTTTGAGAACATGTATGTTTATGAAACTATGTTTATAAAAAGTTTTCTCAAATATGCATTAGATTGAGGGACTCGAGATGGTGTGACGCCGCCTGACGCATGAGGGATTGAGAGAGATTGCCAGAAACTAAAAAAAAAATTGTTCGATTTGTACGGTTGAACTTTAATTCCGCTATCTATTAGAGTTGACCCTTTAAGGCTGGTTTATTTTTAAGAGTTTAAAATCGCATACCCGACGCATCCAATTAAACGGACTCGATCCATTTTCTTGACTCTATCCAAACCGATTGATTTTGATTAGTGTACTATTCATGTAAAAATACTAATTTCCTTCAAAAAAAATACCGATTGATTTAGGGAAAAACCTACAATAATATCATTTGAATTTTAAAATTTTACTGTGGTGATTTAAAATCCAATAATTCTAATTTAGTTATAATCCAATAATCCTCCTTTTGTTTGGCCGAAAATGGCCTCTTAATAGTGTCTTGAAGTCGTTTTTTTTTAATAGCCAAAGTGGATCATAAATAAAACAATCTGATACAACCAAATAAAAAACAACGGTAAATACTAAAGTACATGAACCAAAGATCTATAATAGCTCCAAAGATATCATCATCCAAATCCAAAAGGCGTAGAAGCTGAGTAGGCGGTTTAGTCATCAGTCTACTGGACATAACCTCCCAACGAAGTTTTGGTTACCCAATTGATAACCAACTTAGCTTCTCTCACAATATATTGAAACTTGTAGTTCCTTCCCAAATTTCTTAACAAAAGGGTATTTTTCAAAATAGTACCACATCGTCATACCGGTGGTTCCTGCTCTTCAATCAAACATTTGATGAGAGTTTGCTTATCTGATTCAAAAAGGATATCTAGTTGATTCTCAACAGCATAGAACATTGCTTCTTCCATTATTAAGTACTCACCCATCATTGAAACTGAATCAGCAAGAACAATCTTGGCAAAACTAGGATTGAGTTTTGGCGGGTTGATCCGTGGGTTCAACCCGCCAGCACGTTTTTATTTATTTTTAAGAAATATATATTTTATATTTTTTTAGTTTTTTTAATCTCATTTTTTAAAAAAATAATATTAAATTCTATTTTTTTCATATCAACTTTTTATAATATTATATTTAAAATTATAACAAAACATTAATGCTTATATTTTTTTTAAAAAAAAGTCTTATTGAAAAATTATTGATGGGAGTGTGAAGATAATCATATGCCTATATAATCTTTTGGGAAAAACTGGTTAAAAAAGAAAATTCATTTTTTAACAAAAATATATTTTTGGCGGCTCGGGCCGTAGAAATGCATCTCATCGGTTGGCGGGATGTTGACGTACTAGCCCGCTTAGCCCGTTAACCTGTATGGGCCAACTTGTAACCCACAGGTTGGCTCGCATTCCCAACTTTAGGCAACACCATCTAACAAATCTCCATATGCATCTCGGACTACCAAAGCTATGGCGGTGGTACCGGAATAAGAATGAAAAACACGATCTATATTAATTTTGAGTGCGTTACCAACTGCCATTTTATGCATGTGAAGTCTTTAATAAAATAAGATCATGTGTTAAAAACATGTGGGGCACATTTTTACCTAATAAAGTAATTTTTTACTGGTAATTTCTATTACTTTGTTATAATGGTGGTGTTTGGGAACACTTATTTTTTTACTAATAATATGTGAAAAAGATTATTTTGTTTTGCGGAAAAATATTATTGAACATGCGTTTAGGCTCTCCATAAGCTCGATCAAATGGGACCATTTTCTCCTTTTTTTTTCTACATTGCACATAAGTCGAAATAAAATTTTTCTCACATACTTACTTCGATGTGCGTAAAATTACTTTTCCAATGAATTTCCAAATAGGCACAATATTTTTTTGGGAAATTTACAATCAGGTCCCAAATAGAATAATTAATGAAGAAAAGGTCCCAAAATTCACAAAATTACCATCAGGTCCAAGGAGTAGCTGCTAATGTTGTCATTAACAACCTTACTAGCCTTCATTAATAACATCAGCAGCTACTCCTAGAACCTTATGGTAATTTTGTGAATCTTTAAGACCTTTTGTTCATTAATTCTTTTATTTGAGACCTGATTGTAAATTTTTTTTTTAATTTTACTCTTAGAATAAGATGACAACATGTGGCAATTTCCTGACCAAGTTATATAAGAGCTACCTCTTGTTATTTTACTTTTACTTCTATATATAAAATATGTTAAAGTATTTTACTTGAAATATATATGCTAGCTCATGTTATTAATATAAGAGCTAGTTGATTTTTCTTAAAAAATTAATAAAATAAAATATATTATTACATTGGAGAATTAATGAACAATTAGATTATAAATGAGTTAAAATATATAAAATATATATAAAATAAATGAGTTAAAGTGCAAACAATTAGATTAAAGAAATGATATTAGAGAAATGATAATTTTAAATAGTTTAATGTAACTGCTCGAAAAAACAAATTACATTGGAGCAAAAAGATGCTGCCTAAATCTATCCAATTACCAAATTGCCCTGGGGATGCGATGGGTGCGCCGTCGTCATCGCACGCGTTCCTATATAAACATATAGAATTGCCGGCTTCCAACGCGATCACATGTTCCTAATTTCCTACTCTCAGCTCTTCACCAACCCCCTCCGCCTTACACCTGCCGCTGGTCCTCATGGCTTCTGTTTCAAAGCTTTCTAATCCAAATCCGGCGGGTTCCTTATCATCTAGGCTTAGGCCTACTCCCAGATCTTCTCAGTCTCAACCCAAGTGTTTGATCGGTTTCTCAACTCCCACCGTTTTCAGTGCCAAGCTATCTTCTTCCTCATCTTCTCTCCGAAGCCATCTGCCACAGCTCTCAAGGGGCCCTCTGGCGTAAGTGTTTTTGTTTTTCTCCTTTTGCTGGCCCCTTCAATAGACTTGTTATTTTTCTTATTTCTCGACCTTTTCTTTTTCAGTTTTTGTCTTTTTGCCCCTCGAAGAACAACAACTGCGATGTGAATTGAAAATTTTCAATTCTTTACCAGTACTCTTGTCGATCAACTACGCCATGCTTGTCTCTTTGATTTGACTTTTTCAATGGATGGGGTTCCGGTTTGGAAATATCATGCAATGTTTGGAAATTCGTGAACTTACGCTGTTTGAAACTATGTGATGAAACTTTGCGCTTATTGGTGCATGCCTTTTAGCCTTAATTAACCATCTCGAGGTCTCTTGTTCTTATTGCGGCTTCAAGCTTTGATATTTTAAATTCACCTATTTCCCTTTAATAATGAATGCATAATCTTTTTCATATACACATGTAAAATCTAAAGGAATTATAGTTCTCATGCATCACTGAATGTACTTCTCATTACTTTATAGATGTAGAATACTAGGTAGAATTCTTTTAAATATTATGGTGTTCTTGCAGAATCAGGTGCTCTCAAACTGATGGAAACGGAAGTCCTGATAAGAGGACAGTCCTTCACGATCTCTATGAGAAAGAAGGTCAGAGTCCATGGTATGATAACCTGTGTCGACCTGTCACTGATCTCCTTCCTCTTATAGCAAGTGGTGTTAGAGGCGTAACTAGCAATCCAGCGGTAACAATCTTTTATTTTTCGTTCTATTTCTCTTCTGATCCTTGTTATTTGCATGCATGCATGACATTGTTTTCGTCGTCTGCCAATCTTGATTGTATATTGAGTTAATGGTAAAGTATGAGATTTCATCTTAATTACTTTGCTGTTTCATGTGTGACTGCAGATTTTTCAGAAAGCAATCTCATCTTCGGATGCTTACAATGATCAATTCAGGTAATGAAAAACATTAGTGTTTCTAACTATTACTGTATTTATTCTTCCAATCAAGGTTATCAAATCGGGATACGAATCGTGAATCGGAAAACCCATTTTTAGAATCGTGAATCGAAACGTATCGTGAATCGTAAGATTCATGATCATTTGATAAAGATGATATAAATATATTTTTTCACATAAGAGACATCAAATAAAAATTTCTATTTCATAAATTCATAAAAATTATGAGTCATTATGCCCCCACCATCAAAATAACAACCACAAAAGAACCACTAACAGCATATAAAAGTAAAATAGGGTGGAGAGAAACAAACTTCTAAAAAAAGAATTACAAAATTTACTGCATGGACCATATGTGTGAAACTTTGAAAGGAATAGAATAATAGACTTAATCATACAGAAACGAGGTGGGAGCAAAGCAAAAAACCAACTCTCACACACAATAGGAAACTTGAAGTTTCGATGGGCATTGGCTGGATATAGATTGAACTGTAGTAGGAGGGGTTTTTTACGGCAAAAATATCAATTTCTTTCAAGAAGTAGTAGGAATAAAATGCTACTATTGCGGCAATTTCCCTTCCACATCATGGAAGAAAGATGCCCGCTTCATCTTGTATCACCGAAATAGCAATCATCATACGATTCTTGAGTGAAAGATTCCAATGGGGGAAAGATTCACTATGGAAATCAAATCTTTCTGCTCAATATCTGGATCGAATCGTGAGATTCGAATCGTGAATCGTGATATTCGAATCGTGAATCGTGAGATACAATATGCGATTCGGTAAGGGAAAGATTCATCATGTGAGTCAAATCTTTTCCCTCAATATCTGAATCGAATCGTGAGATTCGAATCGTGAATCGTAAGATTCTAACTATCATGCTTGCAAGCATGATTCAATTGCATAGCCTAGGGAATATCTATGTAGGGGGCTAACCCTTGAACACGCTTACAAAGGTTGTCTTTCTAATGTTTTTGTGTAGACTATTCAAGGTGGTTGCAGTCTAAAAATGCAGTTATTCTGGCATTGTGACTTGCATATACACTGCTCTCTGGATCCTATACTCTGATTGGCAATAGGAAAATTACAACTTCTGCCTCATGGATATAGTAATAATGCTGCAATTTCCTTGTTTTTCACGATGCTGAGAGTAAAGTAGATTCTAATACTTGTGGAGAAAAAAGAAGAGGGTGAAGAATTTTCTGGCCTTACAAAATACTGCGCCCCCCCCCCCCAAAAACAACAAAAAAACAAAAGAAAAGAAAAAAAATCCTTTTGGTTTCTTTTGTTTGTAGTTTGACATGTTTTGGCTCTATGTTATTATTCAGCTCCTTTTGTTGTCCTTAATTTTTAAGTAAAGTTACTTGATCATGTAGGGAACTTGTGCAACAAGGGAAAGACATAGATAGTGCATATTGGGAACTTGTGGTGAAGGACATTCAAGATGCATGCAAGTTATTTGAGCCAATTTATGATCAAACTGATGGGGGTGATGGCTATGTTTCCGTTGAGGTATCTCCTAGGCTCGCTGATGACACTGTGGTGACTGTTGAGGCAGCAAAATGGCTTCATAAAGTTGTTGCTCGTCCTAATGTATACATAAAGATCCCTGCCACAGCTGCATGTATTCCCTCAATCAAGGAAGTTATTGCAAGTGGAATAAGTGTGAATGTGACTGTAAGTTTGCAGTTTCCTTTTGTAGCATAGACTTCTTACTAGGTTGGTATACTATTGTCCAAGATCACATGGTTCTTACATAAGACATCATAGTGTCATAGTATTGAATCCTTTTGTGTTGTATATCTTGCCTCTTGGAAAATATGGATACTCCTATCAACTGTGTTAATTTTTATAAAATTCCGCTTGTATCCTTTGCAGTAGACATTTCATTTTTCATGTTAAACATTACAAAAGTGTCGTATACCATATTCATGATTAGAATGTGAGATAACAGTGTACAAAAAGCTTCCAAATGTTATGCTTCTCTGGCTGGTGTAACATGTGGAGTGAGAAGGGAACTTTATCATATCAACTACTATACCGTTAATCTTTACATCTGATTCTGATGGGCCCAACCCAAAGGAGGGGTGGGTATATAAAAGAAGGAAGCCTGGACGAGTTGGGCGGCAGCAGCAAATGGACTCTACTGAGGGGGGTCAGCCCAAAGAGGTCCGGGAAGGGGGGGGGTTCCGTTATCTAGGGTTGTGTGCCCAGAGGAAGAGGACAAGGAAGTAAGCAGTAGCTGGGGGAGAGAGCTCTGGCCTCTCGAAAGCCAGGGGTGTCATTACTATTCTCTCGTGTTTGTTCCTGTCGTTGTAGTCACTCCCAGTTGGTCATTTTGTCTATTTTCTTCCTTCTTGTCACCCTTGAAGGGGAAAACTCTGTACCAACGGAACCATTTTTCGGCTTAGTAATACTAAGTGACTGAGAGTTCCATCAGATTCTGACTTTATTTTAGAGAGTCATTCTCAATGGGGCTGGCATAATTAATTTGAATATTTGAATAATCTTTCATTTGCGACCATTTATTTTGATTTCTTTTGATTCTCTATGAATTCTGGGTATATGCTTACTTTCATTATTGTATTCACAGCTCATATTCTCTCTCGCAAGATATGAAGCGGTAATTGATGCTTACTTGGATGGTCTTGAGGCTTCTGGGCTAAGTGATCTCTCTAGAGTCACAAGTGTTGCGTCTTTCTTTGTCAGCCGAGTAGACACTCTCATTGACAAGATGCTAGAGAAGATAGGCACCCCTGAAGCCCTTGATCTGCGTGGGAAGGTAACTGCTCCTTGCTGGTTAATTCTTTCCTTGCGGAGTATAACTCGTCAGTATATCAACTTCGCTCATGCCATTCCACTTGGTTTCAATAGGCAGCAGTTGCTCAAGCAGCCCTAGCATACCAACTCTACCAGAAGAAATTCTCTGGCCCAAGGTGGGAGGCCCTTGTTAAAAAGGGTGCTAAGAAGCAGAGGCTTCTCTGGGCCTCAACCAGCGTCAAGAATCCTGCCTACCCTGATACTTTATATGTGGCTCCTCTCATTGGACCTGACACTGTAAGCTGTGATATATTTTTCATCATCTCAGCAATTTCGGAATTGGTTGTGTTGGCAAAAAAAAAAAAATCATTGCCCGAGACGCAATCAGGCCTATGACCTTGATTGGTTTTAAAAATCTTGGAAATCAGCTTTCCATAATCATTAAGCTAAAATATGTGGTATCACATAACATTAACATCTTCCCTTGCAGGTATCAACCATGCCGGACCAAGCACTCCAAGCATTTATAGATCATGGTACTGTATCCAGGACAATTGATTCTAACGCATCTGAGGCTGAAGGGGTATACAATGCTCTGGAGAAATTGGGAATTGACTGGAACTTCGTTGGCTCCCAGCTTGAAGTCGAAGGAGTGGAAGCTTTCAAGAAGAGCTTTGACAGCTTACTCGATACCCTGCAAGAGAAAGCAAACTCTCTCAGGCTGGTTAGTCTGTAATTCAAGCGTTGTGGTTTGCATGTATGATGCCCCTTATGGGTCAATAAAGGGGGAGGCTTGTCTCTGTCAGTCCTGCTGTACATGGGCTTTGCGAGTGCTTTTTGGATTTGGATGAAAATAGTATAAATTGGATAAGGGATATTATCGTTATAGCATAAAATGTCCAAGTCAAATTATGCATTGTGTTGCTTTATTCTGGCAGAATTTTAAATTGCAGTCTTTGTTTTATACACCCACCAAAAAAAAAAAAAATCTGTTCGTTGTGAATCAAATAGTTGCTCAACAAATCCTGAATATCAGTGGTAGCATCACCATACTCGTGTCAATAAATTGCTTGCATTCAGGGTTAGAATTTTCTGTTGGGATCCATCAGCTGTTACGTGTTGGTTTATACTTTATTTCATTGAAATTTAACCTTTTTAACTAAAACATCAATTTCATAAAATGAAAATTGCACAATTAATATTTGTATAAAATTAGTTTGGTAGAGCGACCGGAGAAGGATTCAAGCAACAAAGGAGTAGGAATATGCAAAAGATTGCATCAAAACTCAACTTACTTTAGATTTCTTGATAATTTTTCTTCTCCTTGATTGCTCGTCCATGGTTGTTCTCTCTCTCCTGCTCCAGTTTTTGCACGAAAATGGAGCTGGAAATGAAGTGAACAAGTGACTTTAATGAGGTGTCCTTGTGATCAAAGGTTGAGATTTATTCTTCCAAAAATCTTGTGATTCGATGGCCAATATTTGAACAGCATTTTTCTCATTTTTCTGCCCACTTTAATCAGCATTAATGGGCTGGAAAAGAGGAGGAAAAATCTGATCTCATGTGCCAAGTTGTGGTAATGACATGTGTCCCTTAATCTTGTACAACTTGAACTGATAAAGTAACTTTATTGTGATAAATTCTAGCACTTGTCTGAGATATTCACTTCTCCATTTTTTGTCTTTAAACATGCTCAATATGAGTGGCATGCATGATCATTACCATTTTGCTTTTGGAAAATTTAAGCTTCCATGAAGTTATTTTATACTTCCGAAAATACGTTTATGCGATTTTCTGATTGCTAACATGATTTGAGGTCACAAAAAATTCCTAAAATTCTTCCTGATACTGTCACTTTTTCTTTCCTCAAATGGCTTCTTAGAATGTCTTTAATTAATTTGAAGAAAACCCTAATTTAGGGTTTTTTCGGGCCTTTTCCTTCCGATTGGGGAAATTGTTTCTCTCTCTTGGAAACAATTTTATAAATACTAGAATTTTTCAGCTATTTTTTCTTACTTTGAGATCAGACATCTGAGGCCTTAAGATATTTTAAATAACCCTTTTTGGCTAATTATTTATTTAAAAGGCCAAAAATAAATGACCTTGAAAATTCCCGCAACAGAAACATAGGTCTTTTTTACCTAAACTGAGCCTCACTTGGTGATCAGTGAATTTTTCTCTATCAAATGGTGCCTAAAATTTTTTATGATATTTTGATCAAACTTTGACCAAAATGCCCTTAGACTTTTGCAAAATTGCCAACATGTTCTTGATCATTTATCAAAATGACCATTTTGCCCCTGTCTTTAACAAAATGACCATTACGTCCCTTTTTAAAAAATGACCATTATGTCATTATCTTTTCAAAAATGACCATTTTGCCTTTACATTTTTTCATTTGCAAAATGGCAACGTGAGATTTGTTTTTATCTCTTTACTTTTTAGCCCTTTACCAATCTGTAACCCTTCGTTTAGCCTTCCTTTCTAATCATTGAAATATGGGATATTACAATAAATAAGTAAGTATGCTTTTATATGATTGGAAACAAGAAAATGGTTTAAATGGGTCCAACACCAATGACAAATCCTCAACTTTGTGCTACAGGGAAAAATAACAAATAAAGTCCAATTAATCTGAAACTTCCCAGAAAAATAGTTCATATGGTAAGCTTTAAAACAAGACCACGATCACTGAAATTGGATATCTATACAGAAAGTTATGATCTTCCAAAGTTGAGAAAAAAAGAAAAATTGGAAAATGACCATATGAACAATGCATCTTTAAAACTAGAAACTGTATTAATTGGGAAAATTTTTGGATAAATGAGTATTTTTTCCCTATAAAGAATTGTATGAGCTTCATTTAGTGACTTTAACAACTCAATTTCTATTTTTCTAAAATTAGTTATGAATTTTCAAAATTGGCCAAAAATCTTGAATTTTGACTAAATGAATAGTAACTCGTGGGAAACTTTGGAATTTCATTTCTTTAGCCTATTTTGAGTGAATGAAAGTGTTTGAGAGGTTCACTAATGGTCTTTGATGAAGATAAGGACTAAAGGTGAGGTGTTATATAATTTGGTCGTATCAGAGCATGGTTCTGGCTTATTTATACCAAGCATAGATTATTGGTCTCGGGTGGAGAAAATAATCCAGGGGAGATCTGAATGTGGTAAGACGGCTCATTTAGTGTGTATTTTGGATGCTAATACTAAAAGACTACAAGATCATACCGCGTTGCAGGGACAAAGGTTCCACTTAGCCTGGATTGAAAGAGCTAGAGAAGCCTCCGAGTTAAATCGGTTTGCAGCAGATGCAGCTTAGAATAGTGAATGGTCATGGGCTCTTATAGCCACTATTCCTTATGCAGAACTTTGGAGGGAAGTAAGGTTTAGGATTATAGAGTTTCCTATTCCAGACTTTTATGTTTGTTTATGAGTTATTCCATGATGACTGAATGATGAGACTGTTTGTATAATATGTTATATATGTGTATATAAATAATGTTTTGTTTATGATAGATAGCATGAAAGTTAAATTATTAGTATTAATGTGGCTTTTCATTTATTTAAGGAGTAAGACTCAAAGATGGTAAGAACTCGAAGAACAAGTGATGCGGAAGAGCCGTAGGGTCAACCTGGATAGAATGACCAAATGCAAGAAATTCTAGCAAGATTAAATGAGCAATAGGTTATGGAACAAATGAGGGCTAATCAAGCTCGTCAAGAGCAGGATAGAGCGGTTGATAGGGAAGCTGCTATTCAGGTAATCGTGGCAGCAGTACTAGCTGCCCAAAACCAGAATATCCCTCAGCCCCATCAAATTCTTGTTCCCCCTCCAGTTCCAGCTACTACGGTAGAATAAAGAGATGATATACATCAGTGGGCTAGCAAGTTTTGTAAGCATACTCCACCTACTTTTGAAGGATCCCTAGATGTTCAAGTTGTAGAGAAATGGATTACATGGCTTGAGAAAATTTTTAGAGTTATGAAATGCTCCTTTGAGATCAAAGCGCAATTAGTTATTTACAAGTTGGAGCAAGAGGTAGATTGGTGGTGGAGAAACACCGAGTTAATTTTACAAGCTAGAAACACACCAATAACTTGGGAAATATTTCTTGAGTGATTTAATGAGAAATATTTTCCTAAGTTAGTCCAGGATGAGAAGGAAGCTAAGTTCTTGGTCTTGAGGCAGAATGAGACAGAATCTTTCAATGAATACTTAGCAAGATACCTGTAGTTCTTTAGGTACTAAAAAATTGTGTAGGTAGAAGTAAGAAAATAATTTGAAAGCAAAGGAATTAATTTTGACAAGTTTAATGGCATAAGGGCTCTAAAACTTCAAGAAGAGTTTTGCATGGTTTTTATTGTGTTCCAAGGCTTGATAATGGCTTGTTATTAATGTCCATTGCATAATATTATGTGTAGGAAAGTGATTTACGAAGGGAACATTTTGGAAGAGTAAAAAGGAAAGCTTTTGAGGTCAAGACAAAGTTAAAGGAGTAAGGTAACAAAAGCTACTTACCTTGCACTAATGTTAGCATTGATGATTGTTTATAATTTGTTACTTATTGTATGAGAAATTTGTGGTGATTGAATGTGTGATGATATGCTTTTAGCATGCATTGGCCATATGCAAAGTGTTTGAAGTTATGAATGTCACATGTTCATACATATGTAATCAAATTATGAACGATTGTCATGCATTTTGATGAATGTATTAGTGTTTTTGCTATTGGGATTTCCTTGAAATCTCATTCTTCCAAATAACCATTTTAAGTTCAAACTCAAGTAAGGGAAAAGGCAAAGTGAGGGAAGACTAAGGCAAGGTGAAGGAAGACTAAAGGAAGCTATATGTAACAACCATGACAAATCCTCAACTTAGTGCTATAGGGAAAAATAGTAAATAAAGTTTGTTAGAATAGGATTTGACCAAGAGAGGGTGAATTGGTCTAATAAAAAATTTAGCACTTAAATCACAAAGACAGAAACAAAGTCACCGAGAAAGGAGAAAGATGAAGAACACAGAGATTTGTCCTGGTTCGATCTTCTTGACCTACGCCCACTCCTCAGCCTATGAGATTTCCAAATTCACTATCAGCAGCAGAAAGAGGCTTCACAAGCCTTTACAAGTTGGGAATCCACTCCCCCTTTTTCTTCTCACTAAAACAGAGTCAATCACTCTCTGTTTCTATCTCACTTTCAGCCCAACAAACTCAAGGTCCCTTCCTTGAGTTTCTCACAATTTTACAAAGTGTTTTAGCCTAAGAAATTTCTCTCAAAAGAGTATATGGCTAATAATGAAGCACAGTGAAAGTATTGAAGAATGAAAATTAATAGCGTTGAATGCTCAGATTGTTCGTCTCTGTTCTCCGTAATGAATGCTAGTCCTTTTATAGCTGAGAATTGATGAAGTGTCCATTAGACTGCATTCAATAGCCGTTACTCTCATCAACGACCAATGGTTTCTATATTAATGGCATTTAATGCTTCTGAGTCAGACGACGGTGAATGTTGCAGAAGAACGTTAATGTCTCCAAGCCTCGAACCATGCTTTGCTTCTTTCCTCATTGATTGTTTTGAGCTTCTGCATTTATGAGGGCAGTTAGCATTCAAAATGTCGTTACACAAATAAGGAAAGTAGGTGAGCAGCGTAGGTTGAGTGTGTCAGTCAAAAAGATGTTAGAGAGAGAGAGATAGTGCTCGAGCATAAGAATCTAATGCTCCAGTGTTGCTCAGAATATTTCAAAGAAAAGTTCAATGCTTTGATGTAATGCTCGAGTATTAAATGAAAGTGTTCTGAAAAGATTCAAGTACTCGAGTAATAAATCTCAGTGCTTGAGTACTGATAATGCTTCCTAGGAATACTCGAGTATTTTGTGCAAGTATTGGAAAATATAATTTTGACAAATCATAATACTCGAGTGCTCAAATCATGATGCTCGAGTGTTAGTAATACTGGAAGTGAGTGCTGGAAGTATTGAGATAGAGTATTGGTGAATAGTGAAATTATGAGGTGATTTTAGGCCCATGGATAGGAAGCACAGGACAAGAGAATGTCACTAGATAATAAAAATAATAATTGTTTAGTTTCCTATAAACTAGCTTCTCTGGATGATCTTTCTATAAACCAAAGTGCGCCCAC
>JANTPZ010061948.1:0-19697 GCA_025593235.1 Vachellia pachyceras | reverse complement strand
TCTCTCTCTCTCTCATGTAAGATGCCCGGTCAATCAACAATTAATACGTACAGCTAATAAGTTTCTAAGTAACTTCCCTTCCAGTTCTATTTTTCTTAATTATCAAATCAAATAAGAATAATTTCATATTCAATATCACATAACATGATTTTTTTATATTTGTTCACTGTGATTTAAAACCTCACTTTCAGATCAGCTTTGAATAATTTTAATTAATTAGTTAATTTATCTGGGAGGTAACATTTAATACTATTCATACCCCACAAAGGTGCAAATGTGCAAATAGTAATTTTGTCTTTTCCTTTAAATATTATATATCTATCCATATCCCTTTTTAGTCATATCCTTATCACTACCACAGAATATAGCTTTTACTACTGAAATTCGCATCCTTTTTTTAAAAAGGGGAGTAAAAAATTAAGACGGTGACATTTTTGTAATTAAATGAAGTTATTACGTGCCTTTAGACGCCCTAACCTACAGATAGGGCGATAGGGCGCCAAAAGACACCCTTTTGACGCCCTATCAAAGGGCACCCATAGGGCGCTAAAAGGGCGCGCTTTAACGCCCTAGTTGTGGGTAGAAGTCAAAATATGACTTTAGGCGCCCTATCTCTAAGATAGAGTGCCTAAAATGGCGCTATTTCTACCCACCGCTCGCTCCCACTCTCTCCATCGAAGGCTGCGATTACATTTTGACGACGAGCTTCCCCAACCCTAAGTGCTAAGGTTGCCTCCAGTCTTCCACCATCGGCGACGGTGTTTGTCACCGTGATTTCAGCTTCCCTTTGCCTTCCCTCTTGCTGTGATTTCAGTTTCCCTTTCCCTGATCTCTGAGTCATGTGGCAGACGAGTTTCCACTACGAGGCAAGCTTCCCCAACCCTAAGTGCTAAGGCCACCTCCAGACTCCAGTCCTCCACTATCGGCGCCCGTCGCCATGATTTCAACTTCCATTTGCCTTCCCTCTCGAAACGATTTCAGCTTCCCTTTGCCTTCCCTGGAGTTCGTTACTGTTGTGGAGGTAGGTTCTTTCAAGTGATTTTTTTTGTTTCTAAAATGTTTAATGATGCTATGGATGGTAGGTTCTTTCATCCTGTAAGAATTAGTTCAGCTGGTTTCATGTTTATGGGCAATGCAAAGAGGCCCAATAAGGATCAATACCCAGCTGGTCCATTTCTTAATTCCTTTGTACTATATATATGCTGATGATAGAGCAAATAGGTGATGAACTTTGTATTCTCTTTTTCAATGAATGAGAAATGAGTGAGGATTATTCTGGTTCACCGGAGTTCATCATGGTATCAGAGCAGATATTTGCGATCTGAGCTTCAATTTTACTGGGTTTGGATAAGGCTAAACTCAAGATAGAGGGCCTATCATTAAAGAAACCCATCAAGAAGTTAAAGAAAGTGGGCAGGAAGAGAAACAGATCCACCCATCGGTCACAGCCAAATGAAGGCCCAAGACTAAAGATTTTTTCTTTCATTTCCTTTCTTTATTTCTTTTCTCACCTTTGTTTTCTTTTTCTTTTTTTTTTGAATAACACGTGCGGGACCAGAACGAAGGCTAAACTCAAGTTTTTTTTTCGAAATCCCATTCCAAGATCAACCAGAACGAAGCAGCTCGTCTCCCTCGCCGCGTGCAGAAAAGCGAACCCTAGACTGAGATTCCAAGATTCAGTTCGGCGTGCGCGAGGAAGAGGAAGAACTCAAGATTCCGTTCGCCGTGCGCAAGTGAACCCCTTGCCTGACGAGGAGTGCTGGCTGAGATTTCAAGATTCCGTTCGGCGTACGCGAGCTCCAGTGCTGACTAAGATTCCAAGCTTCCGTTCGGCGTACGCGAGCCTCAAGATTCCGTTCGGCTTGCGCGAGCTCGAGTGCTGACTGAGATTTCAAGCTCCGTTTGGGGATTTCAAGATCAGAAACGTGAGAAAGCTTGGCGACTTGTTCGGCGGTTTCTCTTCTTGCAGCGAACACGCGACGCATCGTGAGTCCTGGCAGAGGCCTTCTCCGTTAAGATGGTTGAGAAGAAGGATGGGGATGAAGCCGCCGGCAAGGAAGTGAAGTTCAATCACCCCCTGTTTCTTCATCCGTCCGACATACAAGGTAACCCCCTTATCACTCAGTTGCTCACTGGGGGGGCAAACTACACCCTATGGAGCCGTGCTATGCGTCTTGCTCTGCAGGGGAAGCACAAACTTGGATTTATTGACGGATCCTGCACCAGAGACGATCAACCTGCGACACTGAGAGACCAATGGGATCGATGTAATGCCATAGTGCTGTCTTGGATTCTAAACTCTGTCTCACAAGAACTCCAGAATAGCCTCATATTCTTCCAGGATGCCAGGTCAGTTTGGGTGGATCTTCAAGAACGCTTCGACAAGGTAACAGGATCCCGAATTTTTACTCTTCATCGTGAAATTTCTGACTTGCGACAAGGTCCTTCCACAGTTACCAATTATTACACTAGACTTAGAGAATTATGGGAAGAACAGTCTGCGATACTGCCGTTACCATCTTGTACGTGTGATACTGCTAGAATTTATGCAGAGCGTACACAGCAGCAAAGATTACTCCAGTTTCTTGTTGGGCTGAATGAGACTTTTGCAGCAGCTCGTAGTCAAATTTTGTTGATGAGCCCTTTGCCTAGCGTGAATCAAGCTTTTGCCATGATCGCTGAAGATGAGGCACAGAGAGAGATTGGGAGTACTGGAAAGAACGGTTCGATGGATGGAATGGCCATGGCTGCTAAGGGAAGAGGTCGTGGTCAAGGAAGAGGAAGAGGTGGCACACCACCTCAGTGCACCCACTGCCACAGGAAGGGTCACGTGAAAGAAAGATGTTGGAAACTTGTAGGCTACCCCCCAGAATTTGGAGGAAACAAGAAAAAAAGTGTGGATGAGGCTGCCAATGTGAGCCAGTCTTTTGACAAGGAAGGAACAAAAGACACAGCAAATGTGGTGACCCCTTCACTGACTCAGGAACAGTATGAGAGGCTTCTAGATTTCTTGAGAAAGGATGCAGAAGCAGCAAGTGGAGGACATGCCCTCATGGGTACAGGTTTGAATGTCTCTTTCCCTTGCAAGAATCCACATAGTAATTGGGTAATTGATTCTGGAGCCACAACACATTTAGTTGGTAACCTGCACTTGTTTAATAAATATGAAACATATAATGGACCTATAGCAAACATTAGAATTCCGAATGGTGATAGGATAGGAGTCACACACATAGGGTCCGTTTTTTTTTTCAAATGGTTTTAGGTTGGACAATGTCTTGTATGCTCCGAAGTTACAGTTCAATTTGATATCTGTATCCAAATTAACTAAGGAACAACAATGTATGGTAGCGTTCTTTCCTGATTGTTGCATAATGCAGGCACTTCGGGGTGGAAAGATGAAGGGGACTGGTAGATTGGTTGATGGCCTCTACATCCTACAGTGCAATGATGACAGTAATCCTGCTGTGTCCAGTGTTTTACCTTCTGTTTTGCCTCCTTTTGTGAATGCAAACATTGGTGCTCATGAGTTAAATGCTGTACAATTGTTGCATCATCGTTTGGGACATGCCCCCTATTCAGTTTTGAAGCATTTAAACATTGTCTCTAACCTGCATACACCAAATAATCCATGTGATGTTTGTCTGCGTTCTAAACAAACAAGGTTGCCATTTACTCCTAGCTGTATCAAATCTCAATTTTGTTTTGACTTGCTTCACATGGATGTATGGGGACCTTATAAGACCCCAACACACCAAGGTTACCAATTCTTTTTGACCATTGTGGATGATTTTTCTAGGGCTACTTGGATTTTCTTGATGCATCATAAGTCCGATGTTGTGCTTCATATCAAAAACTTTTTTGCCTATGTTGCTACTCAGTTTTCATCTTCTGTGAAGCGTGTACGTACCGATAATGGTACTGAATTTGTCAATCTTACTTTGAAAAGTTTTTTCTTGGAAAAAGGGGTTCTTCATGAAACCACATGTCCTTATACTCCTCAACAGAATGGTATAGTGGAGCGTAAACATCGCACTCTAATGCAAATCTCACGTAGCTTGATTATCCATTCCGGCATACCTATTCATTATTGGGGTGAATGCGTTCAAATGGCTGCATTTTTAGTAAATCGTATACCATCTCGCATTCTTTCTTTTAAAACTCCATATGAAAAACTATATGGATCTGCACCTATGTTTGATAATTTGCGAGTTTTTGGTTGTTTGGCTTATGCCACTGATCTAGTTATTCATGATAAGTTTCAGCCTAGATCCCATGCTTGTGTTTTTTTGGGATATCCGTCTGGTCGTAAGGGTTTTTTGCTACTTGACCTCCTCTCTCATAAACTGCTAGTCAGTAGGCATGTTACTTTTTTTGAGGATAAATTCCCTTTCCGGGATAGCATGCCTACTAACCAAGGGGGAGTGCGACATGATTTCAAACATATGTTCTATTTTGATTCCTTTAAGGATGATTCTTCTGCTTGTACAGATTCTTGCAACAGCAAAAACACCTCACGAACTAGTCAAGATGTAGGAGAGAGTGAGGACCTTCCTACCCAAGTTGATGGACAGCCCTTAGGAGATCCGACTGTTGTACCCTCATCCATATCACGTGCCCATAGAGATAGAAGACCTCCAATTTGGGCCAAAGACTACGTATGCAATTTGGCTGCCTTAGATAACACTCGTGGAAAGGGAAATAACTGTTTATACCCAATTGCAAATTATTTGGACTATGCGCATGTATCACCCTCACATTTTTGTTTTTTAATGAGTGTAGACTCTATTGTTGAGCCACGTAGTTATGAAGAGGCGATAAAAGACCCAAAATGGATTAAAGCAATGAACTTAGAGATAGAAGCATTAGAAAGAAACGGGACATGGGACATAATGCCCCTCCCTAAAGAAAAGAGAGCAATAGGAAGTAAGTGGGTGTTTAAGGTTAAGTATAAGTCAAATGGAGAAGTGGATAAGTATAAGGCACGTTTAGTGGCAAAGGGCTATACACAACGAGAGGGGATAGATTATCATGACACATTCTCACCAGTAATTAAAATGGCCACTGTGAGAATTATTCTGAAAATTGCAGCTGTTAATAACTGGAATGTTTCCCATATGGATGTGCATAATGCTTTCTTGCAGGGAGATTTAGATGAGGAAGTCTACATGTCCATACCCCAAGGTTTTCCAAACAAGGGGGAGAACATGGTGTGTAGACTAAAGAAGTCACTTTATGGCTTGAAGCAAGCTTCGCGACAGTGGAATCAGAAGCTGTCTGCAGCATTACTTCAGGGTGGTTTTAAACAAAGTAGACATGATTATTCTCTCTTTATTAAGACATTCCATGATGATATTGTATTAGTTCTTGTCTATGTTGATGATTTGCTTGTGACAGGTAGTTCAAACAATAGAATTAATGAGGTAAAAACTTTTTTACATGAAAGTTTCAATATTAAAGACCTAGGGGATATGAAGTATTTTTTGGGAATTGAAATGGCTAGGTCTGATAAAGGGATTGTCCTGTCACAGCGAAAATATGTACTGGATTTACTTGCTGACACGGGCATGAGTGGATGTAAGCCACTCAATTTGCCTATGACGCCAAATTTGAGATTGAGAGCATATGAGCCAGGAAAGGATAGAAAGGAAGACCTCTTGAAACACCCTGAAAAATATAGGAGGCTAATAGGGAGGTTGATATATTTGACCGTTACTAGACCTGACATTTGCTTTGCTGTACAGGGACTAAGCCAATTTATGCACTGCCCAACCAAGACTCATATGGCAGCAGCTCTCAATGTTGTGCGTTACTTGAAGCAGAGTCCAGGTGTATGCATCCTCATCAGTTCAAAAGGAAAACTCGGGCTTGAATGCTTTTGTGATTCAGATTGGGGAGCGTGCGCGAGCACCAGGAGATCTGTAACAGGCTATCTTTTGAAGCTGGGAGGATCACTCATTGTATGGAGGACCAAGAAGCAAGCAACTGTTTCAAGATCTTCCGCGGAGGCTGAGTATAGGGCTCTTGGATCAGCAGTTTCAGAAGTTGTGTGGGTGAAAGGGTTGCTTAAGGAACTGAGCATAGAGCACCAGGATCCCGTGGAAGTCCATTGTGACAGCAAGGCAGCGATTCACATTGCAAATAATCCAGTCTTCCATGAAAGAACTAAGCATATTGAAATTGATTTACATTTTGTTAGAGAAAGATTGCTAAACAAGGTGATAAGTTTGAGACATGTCAAATCTGCCAATCAAGAGGCAGATCTCCTTACTAAAGCAGTGAGCAAAAATGTACAAAATAGGTTACTTAGCAAGTTGAGTGTTTTGAATTTCTTCAAACCTCAACTTGAGGGGGAGTGTAAGAATTAGTTCAACTGGTTTCATGTTTATGGGCCAATGCAAAGAGGCCCAATAAGGATCAATACCCAGCTGGTCCATTTCTTGATTCCTTTGTACTATATATATGCTGATGATAGAGCAAATAGGCGATGAACTTTGTATTCTCTTTTTCAATGAATGAGAAATGAGTGAGGATTATTCTGGTTCACCGGAGTTCATCAGACATCCTAGTACTAACAGATGAATTTTCATTTAAAGTAATATTTGTACTTTAGTACTTCTTTATTCCTGACATTGGCAAAAGTAGTGTGTGTGTGTCATTTTAAGAAAATTTAACGTTATCATTGTTGTTATAGTTGTTATTTGGAGAATCTGTCGTATGCTTTGTTCTGCACTTTCCTTGATATGATTGTTGTCCTGCAGATTAGATAGCCTAATTGGTTTATTTGCTGCTGGTTGTCAACCTAGTTCCACAAATGACCCATTTGGTCTGCAGAGAATCTCATACGGTCTCGTAATTTATCATTGTATGTAAAATTTATAAGTTTTTGGAAGGCAAATACTTGTGCAAACGGTGCTCCTTTCTATTATTTAATTCAGGTACAGTTGTTGGTGGAAAAGAATAAAAACCTTCATTTTAAACTGGCTCTGGAACTTGCAGCAAATGTCCAACCCATTAAAGTTGATCCTTGTGTAATTGAAGATGTAAGATGGAAGTCCTCGATTCTTTATTATAGATAAATCAGTTGTATGCTCTTTTGACTTTTATATGTGTAACTATTTTGACTTTTAATTTCTTTTGTTAAATTTTGAGCTCCCTAGAAATAGATCTATAGTCTACACTAATTTTAATTTTAAATCAGTTGATCAGTTTCAAACCTGTAGCCAGTGAAAAGAAATGGAACAAAAAAATCACACCCTTTCCCTTTCCTCCACCCTTTTACTCTTATGAACTTATTTGCTCAATAATTTACAATTGCCCGTTGATAAATTGGACCAGCTTGATGTGTAAATTTTCAATAGCTACCAGTATTTGTATTCCATAACACAAGTGAAAGCGTCGGAGATAGAGCTCGGGCAACTTTGAGATGGAAAAGAGACTTTAGAGTATATATCTGGCTATGCTTTTTCATACATTTTTAATTATAATTTTTTGTAACATTTGATGTATATATCACACATTTCTCACTGGAATCTATTCCAATTTAAGATCTTGTTCTTTGTTGATGCTTTTACATTTTTGTGTTTTACTAAAAGCTGATTATTATGACATTACCTTTAGGTGCATCAATTTGTTACTCGGAGATTGGAGCAATACCTGGTATGCATGTTCATAAAAATATTTATTTTCTTGATCTTTAATAGTGATCTCTCATATTATTATTAATTATTTCTTAGAAATGAGAAGTATCTGCGGCCTGCTCACGCTTTAGAATGGCCAGACAAACGTGTGCAATTTTGCATATAGTAATTTGTTCATGTTTCTGTGTGTTAGGTCTTTCTGCCATGTTTCAGATAGAATATATTCTGACACAATAGCTAGGTGCATTTTTTATTATATCACATTTTTGTGACAGGTTGACAAGGGAGTGAGTGCAGAAGTAGTCCGTTCCATCCTTGCTGAGTGAGTGAACTTGCCTTGCCTTGCAGCAAAATCAGCATACAAGGTATGCAGAATCAGAGCTGATAGTAAATAAGATTTGAGGGCTCTATCATATTAATGTCTTCTGAGTACCAATTTTTTATATTGTGGTTATCCAGCTGGTGTGAGAAAGATACATCAGTATGTACACACTAATGTTTGATGCAGCTCTTTGTCTACTAGTGTTGACTATCCCATTGAACCAACCTTATGGGTAAGGTTTATTGGAATATTAGCTAGCTTAGATCCCTTCATGCTAATCTCTTTTAGTAAATCGAAGTCTTCTAGGATAGCAGAGTTCCTCTACTAGATAGCAAAGCCTCTAAAAAATATTTGAAGTCAACCAAATCTTTGACTTCCAAAAATTTTGTCTAATATACCTTTCAAATGAGCTATCTGATTATCATCATTTCTTGTGATGGTTATATATCATCTTCATTGGCCATCAAAATTCTGTCATCTTATTGGTTGAGGACTTCACGTATGGTCTCTTTCAAATAGTCCCACTTCTGTATTGTCGGGTGAATCTCTCAAACTAGGCTTGGGGAGCTTGTTTGAGCTCGTAGAGAGATTTCATTTTCTAAGTATGCACACTATATTTAGTTAACTTTAGTCTAGGAGGAACTTCCATGTAAATTCAAGATCACTACTTAACAAGGCTTGTTTTAGGTCTCATTGAATTTAGCCATATGTTCAAAAGTTTCATGAAAGTCAATTCCATTGTTTCTTTTGAAAAATTGCTTTCTACTTATCAATCCGTTTCATTTGCTTTGCGCATCACATTAAACTCACACCTGCAAATTACCAGTTGCTTGCTTGTAATTTCTGAGACAGCTTCTAAATACCATTATTTTACTACACGTGCTATTCTTCATTCAGTACATCTCTCCAACTGCGGTGTTTAAGAGCCTTCGTGTGCAACTTGGAATTTTTAAGGCTGTCTATAGTTTTATTGAAGACCTTATAGCTTGTAGCTTTTAGATAGCCTCTCATAGCACAAAAACCATGGAATAAAATTTTCACCGAGAAGATTAAGATCAATAGCTAAACTCAATTCATTTGAGGATTCAGAATCAGAATTACCTAATGGTTCTTGGTCACTTTGGCAGTGCTCTATCTTTCTAAGATGCATAAAGTAAACTCTAGGCTCCCTTTTTTCTTCCACTTATTTTTTTCCTTGGCTATATTTTGCCCCCAAATATCAGTTTTGGGGTAGAAAAGTATTTGTTGAAACCACGTTATATCTGTAGAAATGTAACTTTTCCTTTTGGTAGACTGACTGCTTCACTTGTGCCCCTTATGGTGAGTAGAATACCCCAAAAACAAGCTGACTCCTTGATTTGAGGGAGATCATTATTTTAGAATCTTAACTATTTTCTGTCCTCGTTCTTGGTTCCTCCATGAAATGAAGAATATTATCTTTGTCTTTCTTATTAATCTATTTTCTCATGTTTTTTTTTTTGACAAAAATCTATTTTCTCATGTTTATGGCTAACAATGGTTGTTGTAGATGGAAGAACTATCAAGAGGCGATCTTTTCACAAAAGTTGTTGAAGCATATTCTCGGCCCACAAGAATTGTCCGTGGAAAGGAAGAACTTTATATTAAGGTTTTTTTCCTTAAGTAGTAAATTTATCAAGGAAGCTAGATTACAGTGAAATTTTAACAAAAATAATTAATGTCTTGCTAAAAGTTAATATTTATAGGAGCAGAAGCCATCAAACAAAAATTAAGGCACAATTCCCCCCAATGTAGGTTTTTTTCTTAACTTTGTTAGTTCTTCATTATTGTAAAGACTTCAGAAGTATGCTAAGTCAAATTTTGTTATTAGTTCAATAGACCAGACTACTTGCTTTGTAGATCTTTCGTTTCTTTTGGACTCCAGCAAGTAGATAGAATTCAGGCAGTCTCTACTATTGTATTTTAGTTTGCCAATCTTCCAGGCTGTGCGGACCAATATGTATGTACCGTAAGTGATGAAAAGATCCAATCTAATTATGTAAAATTACCAATAATTATTGCAAATGAATTTCGCTTTTTAGTTTATTAGATGTACTATGGGCGCATATTGATGAGTATATACTCAATTTTAGTTCATGATTGTTTAACAGACAATTGATGCTACATAATGAAGGGATGGCGATAGTTTTGCAATTCCACGTCTTTTAAGTATTGGTATATCTCACTGCATAAAAATCATCTGATTAGGTGGATGAAGCTGCCTTTGAAACAGCAGAAGAGAGGGGTTTGTGGAGCACTTTCTTGTCAGTTAAGAACAGAATAAATCCAGGTAATATTGATGTTTGATAATATCATTTCCGTATGTGTTTGCTAGACTATTTTTTGTTTCTCTGACTGGTTTCCTATTGTTTTCATGTAATCAGATTTTTTTTTCTCACAAAAAAAGAGATGTTTTTTTACCTCCGTAGTAATGGGTATTTGCTATACATATCATTGATCAACCTTGATAATGGAGTTTCCTTCATTGTACAGGTCTAGAGATCGATAATTTTGTTGTAGTTTCATCTGAATTGATACAGCCACTTGAGGATTTCTTCAACCATATCTTTGTGATGGTGGTACGTTCGTTATATTTGCTCTTGTGTACATCATCATGACCTTTATAATACCCAGTTCAGTTGAAGAACTGTCTTATGGTAATTCTGGTTGGGATTGTTTGACAGTTATTTTAATAAAGTTTCCTATGGAATTAAGAGAAAGGGACTGAACACAAACCTAGTCTAATAATAACACATTCCTACCATTTAGTTGAGGTAATCAGAACCCAGCAATTAAGCTCTTATAATATGAACTAGTCCCAATCTTTTGCATTTTACACTCTGGTTTATTCATTCATCCATTCATTTTGTTACAATTTATAGAACTTAAAAAAAAAACAATTAAATCAACCAGTGCTAAAGAAACGGTAAACTTTGAGTGTTCACCTGCTTTTATCTTTATGTAGCATGTTGATATTTTGATATTTTAAATCTCTGATTCTTTGTCTCTTAAATGTCTCTTCTTTGACCTTTTTAATCACACATTTTAGTATGGTTCATTTTCTTTGCTGATTATATGGAATTCTAGTGACAAACTCGTTGCAATAGTTTCTTTACTAGGCGCTCTTTCGTTTCATTCAAATAAATCAAGCCATTTCAAGGATGCGTTATTCTTGAATCTAAAACCAATGATAATTTTAGTTTTTTGTTCGATTGGGAAAAATGTGCCCTAATTTCCTGTGCCATTATGTAGGATGATGATAAAATCAGAAGGAACAGGCTAGCTATGCTTAAAGAAATTGCTGAAGTCCCTAAAGGAATAGCAGATCTTACAGTTTTAACTGGATTTTAAGTATCAGCAGGAGATTATTTATTTGATGAAGATAAAATATCGAGAACCTTTTGGAGGTTCCAATTCCAAAGGCCTAAAAAGAGAAAAACGGTTTTCTTCTCTCTTTCTTTTTCCTCACCCCGTTCAATGGAACCTTGCCCTGACTACATCTGAATTCGACCCGCGTGGTGCACCTTGCTATGGTAGGTAAGCTCCCAACTAGGATTTCTGCATATGCCGGAGCTTAAACTTAATACCTCACTTGAACGAAATCAATTCATTTACCATTTGAACCAACCGCGATTCATTCTTTTTTCTGTTCTCTGTGGTTACCCACGGCTACATCATTATTTTTGCTGGAGGCAAAGAAGGAAAAATCGGGCTTACAAATTTTGTAGCATTCTCTTATCATGTGATTCACCAAATAAAATTGAAGTGTAATATTTTGAATAGTGAATAATATAAGATTTGACAATTTGGTATATTGACTAGTCTACATTTCACATCTTTACTCTTCTGGGTAATTTTTTTATTTTTATAAATCAAATTTATTTATTTTCAAGTTCAACATCACAATCTTTTAAAACTACTGCTTGAATTCTAAATGTACCACTTAGTTGCAAATTACATTACAAATTATGTTTTGCATTTAAATAGCCTGCAAACAAAAAATGAAAAAGAAAAATTGGGTATAAATCTCCATTTGAAAAACTTTTTAAATTAATTGTATAATGGGATCTGAAAATGGTGAAAGCATTAAGTCCTTTAGATTCTAGATTCTATTCTTCAATTAATTATTCAAATGAGAATTTATCCCCAATTTAGATTGACAATATTAGCCATATTAGTGTATTATATACATGAATGATTTGAGAAATGTATTGCTTATGTTGACCAAAAAATAAGAATATTGTAAACAGTTCTAAATGCTGTGCTTTTCTAATAGCAAACTCAAACCATTCAAGCATTCAAGTCATATTCAATCACTGTACATATATACTTGTATAACAGTGTGCAATACCCCAAAAATTTATATTTATCACGGAATAATTTCTCTATTTTTCTCAAGTATTTTTCCTAATTTTCAGGAAATTGCTCTATTTTTAGGTAAAATTACATAAAATAATCTCACACCACTTTTAGAAATTCATGTTAATCCAAAAATAATTTTCACTTACACTTGTCTGATTATTTAAGGCCTTCTGGTATTTTCATAATTAAAGTTGACTAATTATATCACTTAATTAAATTTAAAGAATTAAATATAATCTCTTTTTGAGACATAATCTCTCATTTCTACCTCTTATAAGCCTCAAATATGATTCACGGCATTATTCTCTATCTTCCATGAATTTCTAGGAATTTTCTGAAGATCCAAACATTTTTCAAAATTACTCTTCCTTACCTGTAATTTTTCAAAATCACACTTTTATTCCAGCCAGGACTACAATTTCTTATTTGCATTTTTACTATTTATTTAAGAAACGTCCAAGCTACAAGGTTTGGCCAGTAATAACATATCAAGTGAATCATAATTATCTAAGAAAGGGAACATAGCAAATCAAAATTCATTGTAAGTCATATTTGTTACAAAATTTAGAGTGTGGTTCAATTTTCAGCTTCAGTGCAACACATTCGATCCATCTAAAATATCTCAAGTACTAAATATAACCTCCTCAGATATTTTTTTTAAAAAAAAATTGCTGCATTCTTAACTAGTTGAAAATAGAGCTTAAAAATGAAAAGAATGTAAACTTCATTAAAACATGACTCTAGGCTTAAGGGTTAAAAAGGCAAATCATTACATCTTATTACATGGTAGCTTATATTATCAATTAAAGAAAAGTTCTAGAAAATACTTTATATTTAAACCACTTTATATTTAAATCAAATGTGCAATATTTAACTTATTTCTTGAGAAAAAGAATATCACATCATCACGTGACCAGCTTTAAAAAGCGTGAGAAAGGAAGAAGTAGCCTACAATATCGCGTTGGAAAATCATGTTCATGCAAATTGAGATAAACCTCATCTCGTATATTTACATCATAAATTGTAAATCAATTTGAAAAAATAACTTCCAACATTAATTCAAAGAGGCGTGAGTCACTTCGGAGTTTGCAATCTGAATCTCTCCTTTCCTACTCGGAGTTCTTTTCTCTCAGACTTGAGCTTTCTTCTTTCAAGTGTCTTTCTTTGTTTTCTGGGGTCTCCTTGCTGCAAGTTGAAGCCTTGAACAACAAAAACAGGTCTCACTCTTGTGAAATCATCCTCCTCCCTTTTCTTCCATGGTTTCTACTCTAAACTACTTGTATACGTTCCACATTCATGATGGGACAAATATGTCAAAACAATTAGGTGGGTATGATAAACCTCTAATAAATAACCCTAGCTCTTTATTTATGGTTAAAAATTTGTCCAAAAAGGGGGGAAAAGAAGAAAACCAAGTGTCCAAATTGGTGTCCTTTCGAATAAGTTTTTTCTGCTATGTATGAACAAGGGCTCCTTTGGATCAAAAAAATTATGGGAATGGAACAGAATGGAAGATAATGGAAAGAAAGATAAAAGAAATTTTTTTTAATATGGTATGTTTGATATGCTCTGAGATAGAAAATAATTTGTTTCTATGTCACGACTTGGATTTACCCAAATCGCAACCTGAACATAACAAGTCACTACCTGAAATCTACAAGTCGCGATTTGGAATGTTCATATTTAGGTCGTGATGTGAATTGTCCCAGATCCCGATTTAAGGTGTTCAGGTTGCAATTTACAATTTTTAAGTCGCAACTTGAATTTTCTAATACAGATGGAAAATAGGTTTCCACCGTTTTACATTGGAAGAGCGCTTCCCATGGATGATGGACGATTCGGCATCGCTAGAAAGCACTTTCCTACGCAAATGGCAAACCAAACATGGGAGAGCGATGAAAAATGCTAATTTTTCATTTTCATTCTATGATTTTCACTTAGCCAAACTGTGCTCAAATGATATAAACACAGAAAGTAAAGAATAATTGCATAAATAAAAGATATTTCCTGTATTTTAAAATCAATATAATTATTAGTTAGTAGTGTATGTACAAATAATTTTGTGGAAATGTTTTTTTTAATATCACGACCCATGCGCTGATTAAAGTTGATGAAAATTATTTGAAACTTTTCCAAGTCTCTTCACAATTTACTGAATTTAGTTTATATTTATGATGTATCGAAGAGAATGAATTTGACCAATTAATTCAGTTCTTATTTATAAAAAATTACTCTATAAAAAAATTGCAATTTTTGTGAAACCCAGAATCTCCAATTTTATGCCATCATTATTTTTTTTTGAGTGAATTATGCCATCATTATTAATCACCAAGGAGTGAGGATCGTAATAGCAAGAGGAGCGAACTTGACCGTGAGAAGTTGGGAAGCAATTTCCGGCCGTGAAATGACCGGAGAAGAGGTGGCGGGTCCTCCCGGACCGAAACTGCTCCGTCTTCTTTGTTTCGTCGGCGCCGGATGTAATCCGATTCCCGACTATTTTTCTCTCTCTGTTCGCTTTTTTGTGTATCTGATTGAATCTAATCGTTAGTGGCATCTTTGTTTGATGTTTCAGTCATATGCGCGGTTGCTATCAACAGGACACGGAATATGGAGCAAAGGACGCTGCTGCAACAGCAGATGAAGGGAATGCCAGATGATTCATCGGGAGCCGTCGCCGCAGACAAAGCCGGCAAGTAAGGTTAGGTTTTGGAGATTCAGATCTACACACTCAAGAAGTTAGTGAGGGATTCTGTATAGGCCTTCTGAGGATTTTGAGCAAATAGTGTATCACTTCAATTATAATTATCCCTACACGTACGTTTTCCCAACTATATATTAAGCATCAGGATTCAAGCTAGATGCTTTGGTTTTCAAGAATTAAGGATCACGTTTTCAACAATCAAGCTACATGACTGTAAAATTTTTATCTGAAATGTTTTTGGGGTCATCGATGCAATTCATTGAATGCAAAAGCAAGTCCCCCCACCACCACTTCTTGAGCGCCAATGGAGGATTGAGAGAGCTAATATTTTCCATTTGGCATGCAGAAAAGTCCTTTTGGACTTTGTGAGAAGAAAATGGGAATAGGTATGAGAAAGATCTTTCAGGAAACATTCTCCTAACAATGATTTGAACTTAGAAGGCACGTCGCTGCTGAAACATTTTTCATTTCATTCATTGTGTTAAATTGGGCAGTAAACTTTGGAACTAGCCATTAGGCTTTTGGTTGGAGTATGATTCTGGCTGATGATAAGCATTGTTTTGAATGGTCATTGAGTATATAAAGTAAAAGCAGGAGAATGGTAATCTCCCATGAGCTTGTGTTTGTTGGGACTTGCCTGATAAGAAATTTCTCGGACTGTGCTCCCTAACGTTGCAACAATCACCCAATCTGTATCCTCACATTCCATTTGAACAGATTGAAAATATATTCTTTCTGCTGCATATTGGACTTGTTTTAAGGACGGAAACAAACAAATACTTCTTCAATGGAACCCAATAGAGCCAATAGAAGTTGGATCTATTGGTAGATATTGGTCTATCACAACATGGGGAACCAGTGTTTGAATTCATGTTGGAAAAAAATACTCAACAGTTTCATTGCATTAATGAAGATTTCCTGGAACCATTCCTTTTGTAAAAATCGAAAGCAAAAGAAAAGAACTCAACGCTAATCACCCGGTTTCTATTGATTCCGAATTCCGTTTCTGTTTCGAGTTTCATTTTAATCTCCTTAACATCATTCTCCTCTTTCACCATACACACACGAATAACGAAAGTTTCAGATCATTTTAATGCGATTTGTTAGTTAAGAGAGGAAACATAGCAGCAGCCACACTGTTTCCGATGAAGATGAAGAGACTGTTACATATTTTATTGTAATATATATCATGATCATAGATATTATTTAGGGAATCAATAAAATATTCTAAGTGTGGTTGGGCTGAGCCCAAATAGGGTAACCTTAATTAGCTCTATTTAAAGATGCTCCCTAATGGTATGAATATCATATTAAGAGCTTAACTGATTGAGCAACATTGATACTCTTTGTTTTACTCCTTTGAGGTTCCCTGACTGGTCACGGCTATGCACCAGTGTCTTTTCGCCAGTCAGAAAAGACATGTGACTTTGTGATTTCTATTTGGGTTACATTCTTCTCCCGTCATTAATCTTGGATCTCAATCCGGAAAGTCAAAGGAATGGTGAGAGGGATAGATTCTTCCGCTGCTTTATGTCTCAATTGTAAAGAGCTTATAAATCCGGTATGTTTCTAATTAATAATGAGCTTGTTCTAATATATGGCATAAGAGTCAAGTTGCTTTGATCAATCTCGCCTTCTTTCAATTTGGAATGATCCAAATCTTTGCTTCTTTTAAATTTTTGTCCTCAAAGGATTTGGATTTGAGATCAAAGTTATTGAGTTTTGATTCCCCTGAAAGTTTCTTTTGGGATAAATTTAAACGCATTGGGAAAGAGCAATACTTTTTTGAGAATATTGAGGAGATCTAAACCTAAATGGAGGTATTATTGCGTTTACGCATATCTACATGAATTTGCGCATGTCTTCAAGCTTTTCTTTGTGATTTTGTGCTTTGTATGTGTATATATGCCTTCACAATTTTCAAGCTTGTTACAGGAAACAATGGTTTTTCTCTGGAAAATGGAAAGTTCGTAATTTTTTAGAGGAACAACTTCGCTCTTGATCTCTTGGAGGTTGATCGCCGCCTTTCCTGCACAAACACCGCCGCTGACTTGCTTCGCGGGAGATCTGAAGAATGAGAAGAGATACTCCTCCTCGTCTTCTTCAGATCAACTGGGTAGAGAAAAGAGAAGAGTAGGAGAGATGAATTCACGAGGCCTTCGGGTGTTGAAGTAGCAGACAGCTTCGGGCGTTCAAGAGAAAGACAGCAGCTGAGGGCTTCTTCTGTTCAAGAGAAGTGTTGGTGAAACTTTTTCTAACGGTACACACAAGTTAGGACAGAAAGCATCTCGATGGCTATCTCCCACAACCCCTCTATAATCTGTCATTCTCATTCGTCGTCGGCCTCGAAGCGTGCCATCTCGTTCGTATATGCTACTTCTCGTATTCATCTTAGATTCAAATCTCCTTCTTAGATATATTGGGTTCTTGTTGTCAATTGTTCAATGGGTTGTGGCCATGCACTTGATTTCCTGCAGAAGAAAATCTGTTTTGTTGTGATGTGTTGTGGCGGTTTGATTTTTCAAGCTATGCTTCTGGTGGGAGAGAATGAGTTCTTGGAAGATGGCATTTTGGTGTTTTTATATTAAAAAAAAAAGTCCATGTACATATTAAACATGTACAAGTGCTTAGAGGCTATTTATGAATCAAGAATTAAAGGAAAACGACCAATGACATTGTCACTCACTTTTTTCTTTTTCCCCTAAAATGTTTTCGCACATTGATTTATTTTTTTTCTTTTTTTAAGGCAATTTATAACATTCCTATAATATATAGGGGTGACACTAATATTATTCAGACAAGGATCAAATATATCCCATTCCCCAGCGAAAGGACAAGGTTCAGACTCTTCAAAGATTCTTCTATGTATCCAAGAAAACCTGCATGGGCCTACAAGCGAAGCAGAACTTGCTGCTTCAGTTAGATACATGGGTTTGCTGCTTTGTGTTTGGTTCAGCTTTCTTTCTTTTTTTTAAAAGTAATTTTACACAACTCATTATGGTAGGTGAGTTTTATATCGACTTGTATAAAAATATTTTTTTAATTAATTATGGGTATTTGTGCTACGGCTTTGTTTTAAAGGTATTATAAGATTGCAAATGAAGAGAGTTGAAATATAGCAATTGTTACAAATCAATGATGAGTAGATGTAATTGAATTGAACATGAACCAATGCGAGAAATCATACAACTCATAAAAATTGAGGACAACATGTTTAACAATAAGCAATTGTTAATAGTGACCTCATTCATTAAAAGAATGTCAAAATAAAACCTCATCGTCATTCCTTTTAACAAATCATAATCTAAATGGCCAAACTGTGTTAAGTAGAGGTGTTTATGGGACGGGATAAGAACGGTGTAGGCTTATTTTGCATCCCATCCCGAAAAAGACATGGGACAATAAGTGTCCCATCATATTTCCTATCATGTCCCGTTCCCGCTGGATCAGGATGAAATGAATTTTTTTATCTATTTTTAGGATCATAAATGGGAAAAGATAAAGATTCAAGGAGAAAACAACTTGACTTTAAATTCAAAATCCTCAAAATCAAAAGGGAATTAAAATCAACTTTATAGGTCTAAAGTCTAAACAACATTAATGATTTGATTGTTCTTTTTCATTCAATAAATTTGCAGCTGCTAATTCATTTGAATGATTGTATCAAATATATAATCAATATAAAAATCTTTTCATATAACTAATATCTTTGATTCCATCCAAGATATTTGTTTATAGAATTTAAAAAATATATGTTATGTCTTTAAAAAATAATATTAGGAACAAGATAAAAAATCAAGACGGAACAAAGCTCTTCCCACGCTCGGTCTAATCAATCATAATTTGGCACGTTCTGGATTTTTTTTGGAATGGGACAATCCTATCCCAAAATGATCGAGATCGAAATAGGAACAGTCGGAACATGACAATATATGATACACAATATATAATAAACTAATAATTTTTATTCATGAGAGATAATTTTAGTTCTTCCATTCAACAAAAACTCATCTTATGATTTTTAAATTTATTATTATCATTATTACTCATCCAACCCTCATGTAAGAGGTACTTAATTTAAATAAATTAAAAAAATTAGGTAAATTTGTTAATTATAATATTTGTGACTTGATTTCTCTAATATCTTATAATTATGTGAATTTAATTGTAACTGCTATTAATAGGGTATAAATAAGGGTAATTTGAAAAATATAGGAGATGAAATACTTTGAGATCTTATATTTATAACCAATATGAATCCCTAAACTATTGTTACATTTAGAATGTGACAAGTATTGTTGCTCAAAAAAGGACGGGAGAAGTATTATCTTTTCGGTGCAACATTATTATTATTATTATTATTATTATTATTATTATCACCACCACCAAAAAGAATTAATTTTCTTACCAAGCTAGGGCTAATGCGGCCCAGACTCTCAAGTCTCAACCCACTTCCAAATAAATTCTCATTTGCGATGAGGTTGAGTTCACCCTTCTCTCCTGGCCACCCTCCACTCTCCTTGCGGCTAGGGTTTCCCATTCTATCTTACGTTTCGTTCTTTTTCATCCCTGAATCTATGCGGTACTCCATGGGATTTTTATCTTTATAGGGTTTAGTGGTCGCTTCCTCTTTGGTATAACTGTTGAGAAGTGG
>JANTPZ010061925.1:2570-28924 GCA_025593235.1 Vachellia pachyceras | reverse complement strand
ATTATGTAGGTTTCTACAATGGGCTTTGATAATGAGCTAGTAACTGGTGAATTTGAAAAACTCGCTCAAGCATTTGTTGCAGGAGCTAATGCATGTTCTCCATCATTGCCTCTCACGACTCTAGTTGTACAGGTAGTAAGTAGTAACCCTTTTAGTCTACAGTTATTGTTTTGGGTCAGATTGATGGATTGAACTCTTAAGTACCTTATGTGTGCATTCCCATGCAAAGCTACTTGGAATTTGGAAGGTTGTAATATTGTTTTCAACTTCTAATGCAAGTTAATATCTTCTTTAATTTTCTAAATGATGGCTAATGTGGAAATTGGCTTTACAATTAGGATCACCAAGGAATTTCCAATGCAGCACCAGCTGATGCCCCCCTGCGGTTACTTCTCACTCCTAAAGCAGTTGGTGATCAAATAAATGAAAAAAACGGTATAATGGATGTGAGGATCCATGATTATATCAGCAATCTCCAGTTTTCTATATCTCCTACTGCATTTTTCCAGGTGATGATGGCATTTGATGTTTTACCCAGAGCAGCAAAATTATGTTTTCCCAGTAGTTAAAATATTGAATCTATTTCTACTGCAGGTCAACACTCTAGCTGCTGAGAAGTTGTACTCACTTGCTGGAGATTGGGCACGCTTGGGTCCTGATACATTACTATTTGATATTTGCTGTGGTACAGGAACAATTGGCCTGACTTTAGCACATCGTGTTGGTATGGTAATAATCATCTTTGAATATGCTATGAACTCTATTACCTAAGATCGCTGCTGTTTGGAAGAGATTTGTGGGCAAAGGTTGATTTCGATGAGATTAAAATGAAATTTGCATCTAACATGACCCAGTTTTTCAAATATTATGTGAGGAATGATTGTTCAATCTGCATAAAAGGCTTTGCTTAAGCTTATTTTCCAAAATTTTATGATTTGAATGACTTGGCCTGATTTGTTTGTGGATTTTATTAGGTGATTGGCGTTGAAATGAATGCTTCTGCAGTATCTGATGCTCAAAAGAATGCTGAGATTAACGGTATAAAGAATTGTAGATTTATATGTGCCAAGGTGAGATGGACTTTTTTGATTTCTCCTCCTATTTGAATTATGCTATGGCAAGAAATTGTCAGAAAGTTATAGATATTAATAGTATCTCTGGAGTCTGGACTGTAGATGTATTCAATTTGATTTAATTAGCTTATTGATTAACGAGTATATGATCATCAAACTTTTGCATGCTGACTATTTATATGGGATAACAGGCAGAGGATGTGATGGGATCTTTGTTAAAGGAGTACCTAAATAAGCCTAAGGAACAAGTCAATGTTCCTAATATCTGTAGAACTGACGTTGAGGAAATTTCAGAGGGGAGTATATGCCATGAAGCTGAAAATGGCCAAGAAAATGAAATTGAGGTTCAGAGAGGGAACGATTCTGAGAATGGGAATTCTTCAATGCAACAATTTAAAAATGTTGTTGCTATTGTTGACCCTCCACGTGCTGGACTCCATCCAACTGTAAGAATCATTTTGCTCATTACATTTAAATAAGCTGAGATGACTGACAGTGAGGATCGGTGAACTAGGAATACATTATTCTTTTGTCAATATCAAATTGGGTATTTTATAAATTTGTAGTGTAACCTATTTGAAAGACTACTGAGACTGATGCTTGAAATCTGTTGAAGTTAGGTTTTGATTGTTATCTTTTCTTGTTTATCCAGTTTTTTTCTTTATAATGATGAAATTGTGTGCCCCATATTGACATATTAATACTTAGTCTGATGTATAAATTATAATGCACTTTCCTGTTTTCATGCTTTTCTTTCATCTTCTGTTTTTCATCAACTGCAGACATTTTAGTTCCGGTCAAAATTTGATTTGGTTAGTTATGATTCTATCAGACGCTGACTCAAGTTTAAGTGAACCTTATCTTAACCTATCTACTTGTCAGATCAGTTGCCGTTCTTTTTTCCTTTTTGTGGACACCCAATTTTGCTTTCAATTTCTGGTATACAAGTGAGCATTTGACTACTGTGAAGGTTTTTTTTTTTTGCCCCAAAAAATAAATGTCTCTTGGCCTTTTACGCAGAGTGCTAGTTTGCTGAGTTTTTATTGTGTTTTTCACCTTCTATGTGAGGGGTAGCAATTTCATATGTTGGTGGACAAATTTTTTTTCTGATTCCATTGAATCCATAAATGTAACATTGTGCCTGAAAATTGAAATTGTGAGATTGCAGGTGATCAAAGCCCTGAGGACTAATCAAGGACTGCGAAGACTTGTGTTAGTCCTTGTTCTGAATTACAGTACACTGTTCATGGTTATTTCAATTCTTTGCGATCTAATGATAGGCTTATTTGCAGCTACATATCTTGTAATCCTGAAAGTTTGGTGGCAAATGCTATTGAACTTTGCACACCATCTCCTGTGAAAATGGGAAAAGGAAACAAAGACAACAGAGGATGGAGAGGCATGAGCAGTGCTGGTCTTGCAAGACACAGATTCAAGTCTATGCCAATCTCCGAGGCCTTCCAACCCGTACAAGCCATGGCTGTTGATCTATTCCCTCATACTGATCACTGTGAACTGGTGATGCTCCTCGAGAGGTAGGCAGCTAGAAGGTGGCGATTGGTCCATCGTCCTGGTTGAGATTTTCTGGCTTATCTTGTAGGATCTCAAAACTCTTGTGGCGGACCCCATTTTTCCTTTTGGTTGCTTTCTACTCATCACCAATGGATGTTGCTGCTAATGATCTTTTGACCTTGCGCATTGAGTTATTTTTTAGAATGACCTTAAAAAGATTCAGCCGCCATATAATATTTGCAGCACAAATCATCAAGTACTATCTGTATTGAGGCTATTTATTGATGAAAGATCCGGAGGCTGCTGTATGGGAAATATTTATATTTCATAGTTTGATGATTATACATTTTCTTTTGCTTTGAGTATGATGATTGATGGGTATCACAATTTGTGGTTATAGTGAAGCAGATCACAGTGTCAACATGGATGTTTTGTCAAACTATAATGCGGATGCCTCACCAAGTCCTTGTTGGAGACTGAGTCACCCAACTCACTTTACGTAACAGCAGTTGGTGGACCTCTATTATATATGAAAATAACGCCTGGACCCACCTCCTTTTCATGGCACAATTTTATTTACGGACAGGTTTTAATTAAAGTATCGCTCTAAAATAATTTAGTCCATATAATATATATGGCTCCATGCTAAATTATATACAATCCCTTCGTCTTTTTTTATTATTTCTTTTCAAATTTCCCTGTATTTTTTTCCTTAAATAGATTTCGCCATTTGTACGTTTTCAAATTTCATACTTTTTTACATTCGGTCGGTTTGAGGGGCCAATTTTTTAAGGGCCCTTTTAGAGGGTTTTAGGCAGGAAAATAAGAAGGGATAATTACTATAAGATAAATATAGTAATAAAAAAAGTCTTACAATAAATGAATAGCTTATAACGAGAAATTTTGATCCAGAACAACATTAGATCGTTGTTATTAGTAGCACTTTTTCATGCTTTGAGATGTGATAGTACTTCTCCCAAACAAACATGTGAATAAGTGGCACGAGTAGGATGAGGATTGGGGTTGAGTTGGCTTTGGCCGCAAATTGAATTGCTGCCATCAATGTTGGGTGGTGCTAACCTCATCATACAATCATCAAAATTATCCTTGGCTCATCATTTTTCCATGAATCCTGTTTCATCATTCATTACTCTCTCTCTCTCTCTATTTTTCTATTTAATAACTCCTTTGGTTCCTTCCAAAGGGGATGCGCACAATAATCCTTCAATCGAGGAAACAAAACAAAACCGTTACACAGAGACGTAAAATACTATTATTATCATATCATATTTGAATAAAAAGGTAAAAAACTAGTACGATATTCTTGTCAGCTGGAGGTTGGTTGGTGGATCTTGAAGGATGCCTTTTGACTGGTGTAGAAGGAAAGGTCATGTTCCAATTTCGGTGGCGTTTCATCGTGTATTGGAATACTACTCGCTCCTTCCTTTATAGCAGCAAGCAAACGATGCATTTTGTCTCGCTGCCCCTTTCTCTGACTTGTATATTTTCTTTTGATTTCATTTACTTACCACTGCCACTTTATTACATATCGATCGGTCCACTTCACCACCTTGGGAGTCTAAAAGGCTATTCCTTCTTTTCTTTCTTCGATCTTCGTTCTCATTATTCTGCTCCCTCTTTCCCTTCTTTACTTCTTCTCTCTATCCTCCTTATCCCATTAATGTCCGTCCATGCTCAAACTTGTCTGTGCTACTGAATTTAAATATGCAGCGCCAGCGGCAGTATTAATGGTCACCCTCCATCCTCCATGAAACCTCAGCTACTACGTACTACTCTATGCCATCCTCGTATATATATATATATGTATCCTATATTTCTATTATCGTCTGCGTCCTCGTTATTGTACCTGTCACGCTGCCTTATCGTGTGGCCCATAATTCATTCATGACATGTCCGCAGAGGGTTCGTTGTAACTTACCTAGTAAGACACTTAAGTACTAGCATAACTTGGTAATATTTGACTCAACTTTTGTACGTAATCATATAGCCATCTACTTGCGGTTCTTGGGCACAGCCTGGTATTCCATGCTTTAATTCAAAACTATATGCGACAAGACAAAAAGGATACAACTTTCCCCGCCAGCTCCTCAAGTATCTTTCATGATGATGAACAAGAAAGTAAAATCTCCTTTTGATTCCTCTTCTATCTGACTCCCTATGGGTATCATATGGACAATGGAGTAATGCACACACGTCCAACAAAAGTTGCTGGTGTTCTATTATTTGATTGATGTGATTTGTTTTTTTCTCTTCAAATTTGCGTATATATGTGAGAGTTCAAGCTTGTCTAGATTCCAATCTTCTCAGCCCCTAGTTTAATATTGTCTTTTTTTCTAAGGAGCTAGCCTATCTCTAATCAAATTTTCTGTGTATTATGAAAAGGGTAAACCTCGGAGCAATGATAAGACTGCTGCCATATAATGAGGGTCATAAGTTTAATTAATTCTAGAAACAGCCTCCACGCTTATGAGCGTAAGACTACGTATATATACGTATATAATGATTCCTCACTTTGCTTCATGTGATGTCGGCTTCTAATCTATCAGAAATACATCTATATTTAGTACCTCGCCGCCTCAAAAGAAGAAATGACAGCAAATCTAAATCTGCATGTACGAGCACAATCTACTGAGAGTTGATCCGACCAAACATGCATTATAATATAGAGAAAGAAGAAAAGAGAAAAGGGCGAGTGGTCGCTGCAAAAGTACAGACCTTTTTTGATTAGTAGTGGCCAAGTTAAATCACAGATATCATAATTCATAGTGAGACAGGTTTAGGTGTCCGTTGTATGCGTTAAGTTTTATATATCTAGTGCAAGCACGGTGTGGGGTTCGACAAAAATTGCTTTTTCTTTTCTCCTTTTAAAGTGAAAGATCTGAAGTTGATTTCCTTTTCCCTCTTTTCCTCTGTTTCCTCCTGCTGGCACTCCACACTTGCTTCATTTGATAGTGCAAAAAAATACAAAACTCAAATCGAAGAAGCGGGGTCATGAAGTTGATATGTGTCTTTTGTGCTGTTTAAAGTTTAACTATCTCTTTTTTATTTTAAAATTTTGGGGCCATCCGGTGTTGTGTATCTCTAATGCTCACACAAATCACAATTATGAATTATCTGTGCCTCTATCGTGACAGAGGTTGCACGAAAGCTTCGTCAAACCAGCCCTTCTTCTTGTTCTTTTTGACCTTCTCGTTAGATGAATAATTTCAATACACGTTCAAGCACAAAAGTGAAAATCTTTGCTCTCACTTTCGAAAATTTGCAGGGGCTAGGCGCTAAAAAAATCTTAATCAGATATTTCATTTTTATATATATTAGAATAATACTAATAACCATAAATAAATATTCTCTTTTGAGACAAGAATTTGCCAAGTAAGGCTATACATTTATTCCATTCGGGTAAGTGAGAAAACGTGGACATTCTTGATAATTGAATGTAACGAAAGGAATTTCTTATTCGTCCTTTTTTGCCCTTCCCTATTTGGCTGCTTAAGTAACAATCACGTAATTGTGCTAATCGAAAGTGATGATCAAAGCAAACAAATCCCAAAAAGTGGCAGGACATTAGGGAGGGTGGACATGAAATTGAGTCGTCCTTCTTCTTCTTCTTCTTTTTTGTCTCTGTTCTTGCAGAGAACTCTGGTGATCTAGCTCACTCACAAGGGTTTTTCAAAATTCATATTCAGAAATAATAATAATTAAATTAAATATTACTACATTTATCAAGAATTTCAAAAGAATCAAACTTGCAGTTCAAATTCTCTGTATGTAACGCCTTCTGTGTTTTATTATCCTTATACACTTAATTAATTTCTCTTTATCTTGGCCTTTCCTTATATTCTTGGCGGGAGAATTTGAGAAGATTAATGAACTTCCAGATGAAGACAAATGCTTGAGATTTGATTAAAGTTTGTATTTTTAACAAAGCCCAGATTATTAGTGTAAAAAGAGAGCGTGCGCACTGGTGGAGACTAAATGCTTGAGGTTTTGTACACGTAGAAGTAGGCCAGGCCTCCCACCATCATTTGTCATAAATGCCAAGCTTCGTCTTCTTCTTCATCATCATATTCGCTTCTTCCTCATGTCCCGAGATAATCCCATTTGTAGACCTTTCCCTCTCTGCCTTTGTCAGTCTCTGTGTCTGTGGGGCTAAACTGACGCGCTGAACAATAAGCAATATATGGTCAAGCTTCGTGCCTGCAAGGACTGAACTTTGTTCATTATTCGTGTTTTGGTTGGTATTGTGAAATTCCAGTTGAGTTTTGACTTCTGTAACGAGAATATGAGTACAAAGGAAAAGCCTTTGAGTGAAGGACATGATGTGGTTTCTTGTCAAAGAATAGCCTCTCTTCCAGCTCACAAGGTAGCTCCTCCTCCTCCTTAATTCCAGCTTCTGAATACAGGGCCTATATTCCATCTGTGACTCGTATTTCTTTTTCTCTTCTTTTTTATCTGTGTTTGATATTCTTCTACATGTTTTAGCTGTTATTTCCGATCAAAACTTTCAATTATTGTATCGAAATTTAATAGTTAAGGTCTACATAATTGAAAGAATTCTACAGCTATCCCTTTTCACAAACATGGTTTCTTGGTACTACAGTGCTTTTTTGCCAAAAGATATTGCCATTCACCCGCTTACTTCATGATAAGCATGGCTAGGTAAATTTGAATTTCGTCAACTGAGTATATGGGATGTGCTACAATAGAATGCGATAACATTCATCTCATGAATCTTCTATCTTCCTTATTCGTTTAGCCGCCAGTAGGTAAGTTTGTTACACTTTCTAATGCGTGTGGATCAAACTGAGTGCAGGTTGGTCGAGCTGTCTTTTTACCTTCCATTTAATTTGAATTTGGGAGTCCTGAGACACTTTTCTAGAACAACATGGATAGCAAATTAATAAAAATCAGAGCTACTCCTCTCTCCCTAATCAAAGTCCTTCAATTTCTTCTGTTTTTTTTTTATTTCACTGTGGCGTCTCTTTATCTACAGTCTTGCTAATTTTCACTCTATGGATTTTCTCAGGGTGAGATTGAAGAACTTCACTGTAGTTAGTTGTTTATTTAACGTGTTAATGTTTCTTTTCCCGGTAACGAACAAGATTCACAGTGTCTTTCATGTGTAGCTTGCTAGATTGCTAATAATATGATACATGATCATTTGTTTACATGTCGGAATTCATTCGCTTTTATGAGTCATAATATCTTCTATCCGTTTTTTCATAATAGTTTCTGCATTGCTTTTTCGTATTTCAACCGATTTCATGGTTAAAATTTTAGTATATATGTGGTTTGCGTTGCTTATAATATATCAAACAAAATTTGATCGATAGGTTGAAGATACGATGAGAATAAGTGAAGAGTCCAGACAAACTCGTCGCTGGAAGAGAGAGAATCTTTCACTACAAATACCCTCAAGAACATCAGAAGAGTCTCCTCAAGATTTTGTAACTATCAAGATGCCTCAGACTCCAAGTCCTTCTCCAACTCCCAAGAGAGTGAACTTTCTGGTGACTTCTCGCTCAGTTGATACCTCCATTAATAAGTCTCCATCATCAAGAGGAAGACCATCCATAAGAAGTCTCTTACCGAAACTGAACTTTAATTCTCGGCCGTCGTCAGATGTTGAAAAGGCTTCTACTGCAGCTTCAGAAGGTTCATCTTCAGGCACTCGAGAAAAGCCTTCAATCTCAAGAACCTTGTCCCTTACTAAAATATTTACTCCTAGGATTAAGAGGACCTCATCATTGCCAGTGGATGAATTTGCACATTCAAATTCAGAATCTGCTCATGCTGGAACTGTTGGCACTTCTTTGCAGGTAAGATTTCAACCCAACCAGTATGGTCTTAAATTCAAATTATTGTTTCAATGTACGATGAATTATCATCTTGGCTTTTCACCAATATGATTAGGGGGAAAATGTTTTGCTTTTGGCCATATGACAAATTATTAGAATAAATATGCAAATAGGTTGAAGAATGAAGGAACATCAAGTTTTAGAAAGTTCGATATTTTTTCTTTACTTGGAACCAAATGCATCATGAACCATCTTTGTCTCGTGCACCCTTTTTATATTCAATTGTCGCTTAGCCTTGTCATAAGACTAGTTACCCTTTTCAGTAAAGCTTTTAGTGTCTTTTGCAGAGAAGCTCTGGTCAGAGGCAGATAGTTCGCTCTCTTTCAGTGCCTGTCAACAATAAAGAGAAAACCTTAAGGAGAATGGATTCATTTTTCCGTGTTATTCCTTCCACCCCACGAGTGAAAGATGGAATTGAATTATCGACAGCATCCCCCAGAAAGGATTCTGGTATATCCCATAATGAGCACTGTCATGTGATATTCAAAAGTTGATAGAATTTTATATATCCTAGATATATAATGAAATTCACTGGATTGACATATTTATGACATTCCAAGCATTAATAATATGAATAGTGTGGCATATTTTCTGTAAATTCTACACGCAATTAGTAACTTCAAATATTTTTCTTGGTTCAGAAAACGATGTTGCTGATGGTGAAGATATAGCTGAAGAAGAGGCTGTATGTAGAATTTGTATGGTTGATCTATGTGAAGGGGGTGAAACTTTCAAGCTGGAATGTAGCTGCAAAGGTGAACTTGCTCTAGCGCACCAAGAATGTGCCATTAAGTGGTTTAGCATCAAAGGAAACAAGACATGTGATGTGTGCAAGGAGGAGGTTAAGAACCTACCTGTCACTCTTCTGCGGATCCAAAGTGTCCGGGCTCCACGTACTGGAGCAAGCAGGTCTCATCTGGACGATGTGAACGAATATAGGTAAGCTAATGATAAATTCAATTCTTTCCATCAGATGACATGTTTCAATTTTGAAGTAAATGGATACTGTGGAGTCTCAGGATACAATAGACTTTTTTATCAATTTATCATAAAGTTTTGGACTTCCAGTTATGAGTTTGCAACATCAAACTTAGATACTACAAATCCCTATTCGTAGCTTCACTCTCATGGCTTACACGCTTAAAATAACCTAGAAAGTAACGAAATCAGTATTTTCCTTTGAATGCTGCAGTTAATACAGGAGTCCTGTAATGTTCGTATTATGCCTTTATTGATATTTTCATTTTGTCTGTTTGTTTTGGTAGGGTTTGGCAAGAAGTGCCTGTTCTAGTCATTGTCAGCATGCTTGCCTATTTTTGTTTTCTTGAGCAGCTATTGGTAAGAACACCGCATTTAGATCTGTCAAAGTTATATACTTTTTATTTTGTTCTGAGTTATTTGACTCTGCAGGTTGGAAAACTGGGTACTAATGCAATTGCCATTTCTCTTCCGTTTTCATGTGTATTGGGTCTTCTCTCTTCCATGACATCATCCACAATGGGTAGGTTTGCAAAGATTCTGGAGAAATTTTATCATGTTGCATGAGATTGACACCATCATTTTACATTATACATAATCTGAAATCATATGGCTATTGAAAGCGATGTTAGATTGTTTCTGATTAATAAATCTTTTAGCAGACCCTAACCATTTAAACTCATTGTTCAGTGAAAAGCAGGTTCGTCTGGATTTATGCATCAGCACAGTTTGCTCTGGTGGTTCTATTTGCTCATATATTTTACTCCTTGGTAATTGCAAAAGATGTACGCTTCGGCCATAATGTTACGTTCTTTTGCTCTTTTTATTTGTTCATCCAAAATGACTCTAGTTTCTTCCTCAACAAGTAACCTGTTGGGAACCGAGCAACCTACTGGAAAAATGACTGTGTGTGTGATATGTGCAGATTCATGTGCAGGCAATACTGTCAATACTTCTTGCAACCTTCGCTGGTTTTGGTGTGGTAATGAGCGGAAGTTCAATTCTTGTGGAGTTCTTCAGATGGAGAAGAAGATGGCAGGCTATATCAGAGCAGAGTAGTAGTAATAATAATAATGATGATAATGGTCCTCAAGAGATGGCTACTCGTTCAGGCTCTTCCACAGCCAGGGCACAGAATCACCAGAACTCAAATCAGATACCGTCACAGGCTAACGATGAGAGCGCTTCTTCATAAGCTATAATAGAGCAGTTAAAATATATAAATGAAGTATTTCGTAATCTACTCCACAGACTTTGATTGTACAGCTCATAATGATAATGTAGTGTTGTTAGAGAAAATAATGGTTCGAATTAGTGGTTATCACGGGTAAGGATTTCTTTTGGGCTTTGTTAAATCAGAAGGCTTGTGGCCTTCTTTGTAACCTTTGGGGAGAGATAAGAAAAGAATCGAGGCACATCTTTAATAGTATGATTGTGGGTAATGTCAAATTTCCGTTAGTTTGTGTTTACTAAATTTAGCAACTTAGGATTCTTCTTTTTTTTGGGGGGTGGGTGGGGGAGGACAGAAAAACAACTTAGGATTCAATATTCTTCTGGCCTAGTGTAAAACCTCCCTGTAAATATAAGGTCATAGATTTGATTCCACTTGCAGACTTAAAATCATATTGTGCATGTTTGGGAATGCAGTAGATTAGATACTTTTACGCAAGTCGAGGTAAATATGTGAAGGAAATTATATCATTTTACAGAAAAACACTGTTGAACGTGTGTTTGCCTTTTCCAAACGCTTTAACAAATAAGCCCATTGTCTACTCATCTGCAACCAAAAAAGGTTGAGGGTTCCAAAATTTTTAAAATATAGATTAAAAAAGATAGAGGAATATGTAGGTCTGGAATTTTAAATTTTATTAGAGAAAAATAAATAGATAATTAAAGTAAGTTAAAACTGAAAAGAGAGGGAATATAGACTGAATGTATGATTCCACTTTTTTTTAAACTCTCCCTTATCTGAGAGGTATTTAAACTTTGAAAGATATCACTAACGATAATATTATCAAACAAGAAAACATCCTCTTGCATGGAAACATTAATATATTGAAAAAAATGGTTGTTACTTTTTTTTTTTTTGGGTAAAATGTTCTAAGTTTTTATTTGTCCGCATAATAATATAAAAATTGTAAAGATGCCATTGGGCAGGCCCAATGTAGTTTTGTTGCTAAGCATATGCCTAGTATATTTTTGTTCAAGGTCTTTTTCCTAATATCCAATAGATAAAATGGTTTTGGGGCCCAAAAAGATAATAGGTAACGGTAATTATAAGCCCAGTGTCAAACGTGGTAATCAGCTGAGGGACCCACTCATTTTATTAATTATATTCACCAAAGAAGTGGAGTGTTTAATTTTTCTTATAAAAAAAAAAGAAGTACAGTATTTCATTTTCAAAGATTTAAACTATTTTTCCATTCTTTTAATTATTTATAATAGTTTTTTAAAACTAAATTCGACACTTCAAATTTAAATATACACACACACACACCAAGAGATAATGAGCCTGATTTCAGCATAAATTCGTCCCTGCGCGGTAGTTTTTTCTCTCCCACTGAACTAACAAGTGACGATGGATTCTGAAATTAATCAAATTATCACCTCCGGCTCCCACATTTCGGGGGAATTGAACATTTATGATTTAGCACTTATCGCGCTACTTGCAGCCAAAGAGGTTGAAGCGTGTGATCTTATTATCGCTCTTATCATTGAAAAAGAGACGAAGCACTAGGCTCGATTCAAACTATAATGAATATTGCGAACAGAATCGCGGCACAAGCACCGCCTCTTCTCTGCGCTCGTCCCGTTCAAGTCTTCTCTTTCCGAGGTGTCCTTTCCTCAACACCGTCACTCACTCCTTCTCTTCCCATCTATAACTCTCTCTTTCTCTCTGCCCTGCAGTTCTTGCTTTTGCTTTTATTCAACTTCACTGAAATATCGGCCAAATGAAATCATCTTTTTGTGGCATTCCACTTCATTTGAAGATTTAATCGAACACTGCACTTGATGTTGAAATGGCTCACTGAGGTGATTTAATTGTGCTTTAGGTGTCCGCAAGTTGGGGTTTGTGCCCCAGTTAAAACAAAGTGGGAGGCTGAACAGGAAATTGCCCGTAAATATGGCTTGGAGTGTGGAGAATTCTGAGGTGCGTGTAGTTGAAAGCAAGATGGGAGTGGTTCGTCCAGCAGAGGATGCTTTTGTTGCAGAAGCAGTTGAAGCTTTGAAAGCTGGGAAGGTTGTTGCTGTACCCACTGATACACTTTATGGGTTTGCTTGTGATGCTTGGTATGCTATTTATGTTTTCACATTGTGCCCATAATCTGTTTGTTTAAAATCCACAAGCATTATGATTATTTTTCTTATTCTTGCCTCCAGTTCCTTTAAAATGTATTGTTGATGAAGTGCTCGTGTTTTCTTCCACTTCCTGATATAAGGAACACATGTTAACTACACTCTTGGAAACAAAGATAACCTTAAGTTACCTATCTAAAACACTTAGATTACTGTGCCTGCGATTTACAGGATGGGAGTTATTGTGACAGACTTCTTTTTATACCTTGTGAAACCCCCTTATCCTCCATGAAAGCAAGAGGCTAAGTTATTGTTTTACGTTGTATTTTATATCAATTCCTTATTTATATCTCAGATACTATAAGGAACAGAAATCATTTCATTTCTTAAGTTTCTGCATATCTCAATTCTTTGCACAAAATTGGATTTTGTTTTATGGGTAATGAACTTTTCCCTTTATTGGAACATTTTACAGCTCGTTGGAAGCAGTTAACCGAATTTATGAGATTAAAGGACGTAAACATACAAGCCCCTTGGCAATTTGTGTTGGGGATGTGTCAGACGTAGAGCGTTTTGCAGTGACTGACTATTTGCCTCACGGTCTGCTTGATTCCCTTCTTCCAGGTCCTGTTACTGTTGTGCTGAAACGAGGTTCGCAAGTCACATGCCATGATATATACACTAAAATAAGAATATGCCACTAAACGTATCTACACTACAGTACTTCACATATTTGTTTAACCAGACTAAATCAGTTCAAGAAGTGGATTTGGACCTTGAAACAGCAATTAGTTTGTACCTCATTCTACGTATTTGTCTAACAGTATAGTGGGGACATTTTCCAGGAGAATCAAGCACTCTTGAACGATCTTTGAACCCAGGATTGTACAGCATAGGGGTTAGAGTGCCCGATAGCAATTTCATTCGGAACATCGCTCGCGGCTCAGTTACTGCCTTGGCCCTCACCAGTGCAAACCTAAGTGGACAATCAAGTAATGTATGCGTCAAGGATTTTGAGGACCTGTGGCGACATTGTGCCTATGTCTATGATGGTGGTTTGCTTCCATCAGGACGTGCAGGTTCCACTATTGTGGACCTCACCGCACCATCCAAGTACAAGATACTCAGACCTGGAAGGTACATGCTGTTTGGATAATTCTTTTCTTGTCTTTCAAGTTTGTCAATTGGCTTTCAGAATTTGTATGTTCAATGTCAGATAATAATAGTACCAAAGATAGGATTTTAGTTAGGTGGCTTTTACACTTTGGGATAGAATTGTTGGGGATTTACTGTTGAGATGTTTGAGGATGGTATAAGAACTCATGGTTACATACTAGTTTTGTTATTAGAACTTGAACTTTGGAGGGAGTCTGTAAAATGCTTATGAGAGAGGGTTGTGTTGCATACAAGTGGCCTTAACCATGTTCAGTTTACTCTCTGATGTAGTGCAAAGGAAGAGACAGTGGCCATCTTGGAGAAGCATTCTCTGGTTGAAGAAGTAAATGAGCACTGATTGATGTGGGGTGCCTCCATTTAGACTTACGTAGCGTTTTAAACGTGACAAATTGTGACTAAGCTCCTTGGTTTCCTTCAACTAAATAGCATTTCACATCACCTGAAATGTACCTGTGTTATATTATTATCAGTTTTGACCAAGGGAAATTATTTATTCATTTGTACTTTGTAGTCATTTAGCTTTTGGTCTTTTCCTTTTTGGCCCCTTTGGCAATACTTACGATGAATCCAAAATCCTGTTCAATAGTGTTTTTCTGCAAAATAAGATAATCTCTTTCACATATTTATCACGGCTTATGTAAAGACATTTCTCTACCGCGTTTCTAAACAGATCTTTTATCGATGCTTGAATTTAATCTTTAAAATGATGGGTTGTTTTAACACAGCCACGTTACTGTGTTAGCATATAATTGAGTGTTTATGCGACTATTTAAACTATGCATTTAGTTACTTTTAAGAGAACTTTACCAAATAATTAGAAGAGCTTAGTGGACAACAGACTCGGTTGCATGTACCGCCTCCACAAACCTCCGGAGACTGATTGGAGGGGAGTGAAAATGTAATTTGTCACTTAGGTGATCTGATTTTTAAGATTTGATCTTTTGATTCTTTTAAAGAATGATTTTTTTTAGACGATGTCAAGAGTGAAGATTCAAATCTTGGATGTGTGGAAAATTCTTTTTGGAAGTTAATTTCTCTTCACCATGCCCCATGGGGGAAAAATTAGTTAGAAGTATTTATTTGAGGAGTTTTCCTTATTTGTGTGTTATTCATTTTTAACAATGGTATGCAATAATGTTCAAAACAAAAATAATTTGTACATGATTAAAGAAATGTTGTGCTGAATTAAAGGGGAGTTGCATTTCTTTAAATCCATGCCGCTTTAACCAATAAAATTTTTAAACAGATATTTTTAACTAATTTCCTAAGAAAATAGGGGCTTCGATTAAGAAAAAGACGAAGAGAAAAATAAAATATAGGGGTAGTCAATTGTCATCAATGGATACTGGTGTAAAGTTTGACGAAAGAACGAGTCAATGTCCCACCTTTGACTGTGGACTAAATCACTAAAATAATCCCAAGTGCCCAGCGTTTACTCGTACGTGTGTGCGTTCATGTGGGCTCCCTCCTTCGCTGAATATTACGACTATTAGTATTATGTTTTTTTTAATAATCGTGAATCTCGTGCGTCCCTCCGTTTCTTAAATATCCCGCATTCCACGTGTCATCTGATGATCTGCCCACCCCCTTTTCCATTTGGCCAAGGCATCCACCCTATCTTAATCCTCGATTTTTTCTATATTATTATATTGATTTGATTATTCATCGTTGATTATTGCTGATTCCTACCATTTCCCCTCATTATCAATCCTGCAAGTCCAACGCTTCCTTTGAATATCCCATTTTTTAAATATTTCGTTCTCTTCCATGTTTGCCGCACATGGACAAGGTGGCGGCTTCTGTTTTGTCTTTTGCGCCCTCGTCCTTTCACTCTCCTTATTTATGCTTTGACCCCTTTCCCTTTCATCTGACCTCTCTCAACTCCCATATTTGTGATTAACTGCACCAATCACCAAGCCCTTCCTATAATACTAGGTTCATGTATGAAATCTCAGCCCTGATTCTATTCATACAATTTTGTAATCCCAGCTAGATTCAAGGAACAATTATTCTTCTTATTCCAAGTTAAATGGTCTGATATTGGTATTTTGCTCAGTACTTTCCTTAGCTTTTGGATACCAATATTAATTTCTAGTTAATCTGTTTAAAACCTTTATGTTTTTAGACACTCGGGGCAATAGAAACAACAAAGTGAACTTGGTTTTCAATACAGGGGGCCATGGGCTATGCACAAGGACGAAGGGTGAAGGTGAAAGAAAAATAAGTGATTCGCTTGTCTAAGAAGAAAATAACGAAAATAGGAGGACCCGAAGCATAAAAGCAAACACATTCCACGTGCCCAGTCTTCCGATGGCGACTGCTGAATGTATAATTAGGTGAAGCCGAGAGAGACTCACTTACCCCGCTTTTGTTCTCTTCCGCCACTCGTCGTCCTGTTTGCCTCCATTTTTCTTGCTTGCTGCAAAATTTTGATGAAAACGGTTGCGATCAGGGGCCTTTGACTCTCCTTTCTCCTTTTCACTCTCAATCATCGATATCTCCACGCTAGCATCATAAGGCTCGATACCATTAGCTCCGGGTAAAGCAATCCCATGGAATGCTTTTGAGCACCTTTTGTTTTTCCTTTCTCGTTGGATTCCTTTTATGTCTCCATTTTCAATTTGAGAGGTTCTGGGTGAAATCTTCCTCATGCATGTCTTTGGTTTTTTTTTTTTTTTTTGGGATGAAATGCCTGTTTAGTGTTGACCGATTTTCCCCTCTCGCTCTTGTTTAGTAGCATATTGTGCCATGTAACGTTGAACTTTATCAAACGAGCTGGACCGTTTGAATAGGGAGTTGTTGTGAAATTTTATGGTCTAAACCAATGGATGATTGGTTTCGAGATTTTAGAGAGTTATTTATTGTTGTTCACTTAATTACGGTTTTCTCTTTCTAATCTGATGTAGGTAAGGTGTTGTGCTTGAAAAATGGCTACTGGAGTTGCTCCAACTTCGTTTTCTACTCTCAGGGGTAGAGATTCGAGTTTAGGATTTGCAAAAACCATGGATTTTGCAAGAATTTCCGATTTGAAGATAATGAAATCTGGAAGGACAAAGGTCTCAGTTATACGGAGCTCAAATCCTGGCAAGGATATTGCTGAACTTCAGTCTGCATCACCAGCAACTCCCCTCATAGGTATACTATTCTTGATGCTTTTCTGCCTTTTGCTCTTCACTTGATAATTTGTTTGAACGGCAATCATTGCTCTTCACCTGTTATCTCCCCTTGCAATTTCTCTGCGAATGTAGTTACAGTAAGACGGAATAATTCGCTTTTAATTTTTACTTCCGATTCATTTTTACTGAACGCTGTGAATCAGTGTTTGAGTAATCTATCCGACTGTTGATGAATTGCTTCCCAGGTTGACGTGTGGCGGCTACAAACTATTTCATTAACTTTACAAATTAAACCTTATGAACATGCAGTTAACTTATTTTAACTTCAAATCCGATCCTCGTTATTTCATGGACTTCAGTTAAATGGATCGTTGCCCCTAAAACTATTATTCCTCAGCCAGGGATATTAGATATTGATATCTCTACTCACCATTTAGGTGTTTCTTGTCAGTGATTATTCATTTTAGCTTCACCTGATAAATGGATCATGATTTGAATGTAGTTCCCAGGCAAAAGTATTGTGAATCGTTACACAAAACTGTCAGAAGGAAAACAAGCACAGTTATGGTTGGAGATGTGGCCATTGGAAGTCAGCATCCTATCAGAGTTCAAACAATGACTACAACTGACACTAAGGATGTTGCTGCAACTGTAGAACAGGTCTACAAATGCTCTTCTTCTTTATGGTTATAAGACGAATTTCTGTTCTAGCACAGCTATCCCTTTCTTTTCCAAAATTTAACCTTTTGTTTCCAAAATTTAACTTCTACCTTTCGATATAGCTGGGCTGTATACTAATTTTCTATTTATTGTTGTTAGGTGATGAAAATAGCAGACAAAGGGGCTGATCTTGTGCGAATAACGGTTCAGGGGAAGAAAGAAGCAGATGCATGTTTTGAGATTAAAAACTCACTTGTGCAGAAAAAGTATGAACTAGTGTTAGCTATTTGGATGTCAATTTATTAAGTCTGTCCTATATAGGTGTTCTACATTGTCTAAATTTAACTATGTCCAGCTACAACATTCCTTTGGTGGCGGATATACATTTTGCCCCTTCTGTTGCTATGCGTGTTGCTGAATGCTTTGACAAGATTCGTGTTAACCCTGGAAATTTTGGTATGCTTCTCTTTCTCTGTTTGTTAGTGTTAGCAACCCCCCCCACCCCCCAAAAAAAAGAAAAGGCATTGCCTTTTATTCTAAATTCACGGTGGTGGTCCTCCACAGCTGATAGAAGGGCTCAATTTGAAAAATTTGAGTACACAGAGGAAGACTACCAGAAAGAACTTGAACATATTGAACAGGTAAAATTAATCTTTCTACATTTTCTTTCTCAGTGTATGGTAGTGTTGCTGTATGCTATTTTTGAGCACTTCATTTTGTGGTCATTCATTTATCTTCCATTCATGATTCATCCTTGCTGTGAAGATGTGTGAGCTGTTACAACTAGTAGTTAGAACTTTCCAGGGAGTTAATTCCCATACGGTTGAAGCACATATAAGCTCATGCTTGTCAAGTGTGCCTACCTTGAATTTTTTGAAGCCCTACCTAGATTTGACTAATCAAATTGATTGCACTACAAATGAATTATGGGCATTTTGACCTATTAAAAACTTTAAATGACAGGTTTTCACACCATTAGTTGAGAAATGTAAGAAATATGGGAGAGCAATGCGCATTGGAACAAACCATGGCAGTCTTTCTGATCGTATAATGAGCTATTATGGTGATTCTCCTAGGGGAATGGTGAGAGTTATTTCCTCTCTATTTTTACACAACATTGTATATTTGTATGTTCCCCAAGATACAGAAGCTTCCTTCTTACTTAACAATCATTGGACAGGTCGAATCTGCTTTTGAATTTGCGAGGATATGCCGGAAGTTGGACTTCCACAATTTTGTATTTTCTATGAAAGCAAGCAACCCTGTTGTCATGGTCCAGGCATACCGTTTACTTGTAGCTGAAATGCATGTTCTAGGCTGGGATTATCCATTACACTTGGGAGTTACTGAAGCTGGTGAAGGTGAGGATGGGCGGATGAAGTCTGCAATTGGAATTGGAACTCTTCTTCAGGTATGCTCGAGTATTAAAATAATGGTATTCAGGCAGAAATATGTGCTAATGTATGATACCTTCTCCATGTTATTTAGCATCCATATAGTGTATGTTGATAATATTCTGTTCACGAGCCTCTATAGGAATAGGGTATTTGCGGTAACAATAACATTTTTATATCATATTCGTGACCTCTCACCCTATGAACACTATTCTTCATAGTTTGACATTTTCAGGAGCATCGTATGCTTGAAGATATATCATTGACAAGCTTTGTTGTATCTACAGGATGGATTGGGTGATACAATCAGGGTCTCTCTCACAGAAGCACCAGAGAAGGAGATAGATCCTTGCAGAAGGTTGGCAAATCTTGGAATGAAAGCTTCTGAACTCCAGAAAGGGGTGGTATGATTCAAAACAATGCTTCAGTTTAACATGTTTAAGCAGTCAAAATTTTGTCACTTTGGAAAAGCTAACAAACTTTTAATGGTGCTGCATCCACCAGGCACCTTTTGAAGAAAAGCATAGACATTATTTTGACTTCCTGCGCCGATCTGGTCAATTGCCAGTGCAAAAAGAGGTTAGGTTCTAAGCTTTCTGAAATTGTTTTAGCATCATTCTTTTACGACTGCACTGCCCGTATGTTTATAATAGATGATTGACTCTGTACCCTGATAAAGGGCGAGGAGGTGGATTACAGAGGTGTGCTGCACCGAGATGGTTCTGTTCTCATGTCAATCTCCCTGGATCAGTTAAAGGTAAAATTTGCATCACATTTCCCTTGTTTTCTCTCTTATATATCTGGCATTCCATCTTTCTTTGGTTCTGCACGTTATTTTATTCCTTCTTTCTGAGGAGGCAAGCATGCATTCCCTGGTTTTTGCAGGTGCCGGAGCTCCTCTACAAGTCCCTTGCAGCCAAACTCATTGTTGGCATGCCATTTAAGGTTTTGTCCACTTTACTGCAAATGAAAGAATATGATATGTTAGTTTTTGTGTAGTTACACAAGGTATTGATAAATCTGGCACTGCTTTTTAGGATCTGGCCACAGCAGATTCAATCTTGTTGCGAGAACTTCCTCCAGCAGATGACGCTGATGCGGTAATAATCTTTGCTATGGTAGCAACAGCAGCATTTACTATCCCAGTTTGCCTCATTATCTTCAAACAATCCACTGCATCGTTAGTTCATCATGAGAGTTTGAGTGATATATTTCCCTTTGTTTTTCCTCCATGTGTTACTGTTGTCAGCGACTAGCTCTCAAAAGGCTGATAGATATAAGTATAGGGGTTATAACTCCTTTGTCAGAGCAGTTAACGAAGCCATTACCCAATGCCATGGCTCTGGTGAATTTAAAGGAACTATCTACTGGAGCTCACAAGCTTTTGCCACCAGGTGTTTCTCAGCCTAAGTTTCTAATTGATTATTATCATCATTACACCTGAACTAAATGACATGGACCTTCTGATAAGAACGTCTTGAAAACTGTATAGACCTCCTTATTTTTATTTTCATTTTTTTGGGTGTCCTCCACATTTTGAATTTTAATATATATTATAGGGGAGACCTAAACCAAGTGGAAATTTAAAATGTGGGAGGTCCATGTAATGTTATGTGACATATGATTTTCTTAGGGTAGTAACAAGTGACATTTATTCTAAGATCTTTCTCAACCATTTCAAAGCTTTCATCTAATAAGTTTTGGCAATTTATGACCTCATAGGCACACGGCTCGTTGTGTCAGTACGTGGTGATGAGTCTTGTGAAGAACTGGAAATCCTCAAAGGTGTTGATGTTACTATGCTTCTCCATGAACTGCCTTACACTGAAGACAAAATTAGCAGAGTGCATGCAGCAAGGAGGTGAGAATGTTATTTAGTTGCAGAAATCTGCTAACATGAACGCAATCGATCTCTTAAGGGCATTCCTTGCATAACTTAAATGTTATACTCTAAATAGTCAATTATATTTATTAATGAATTATTTACATCGACCCAATCTGCAAGAAAGCAGGACTCATTTTTGGTTTTACAGATCAAACAAAGCCTTTCTGTCCTTGACATGCTCATGATTGGTTGAAAATCCTTTTGTGATACAGCAGAAATCAATGTGTGTAAGGGTTTATCCAGGCCCAGTTATTATAAGATTGCGCACAGGCAAAATCAATCCCAAAATTTTCTCCTTTGTTTAGGGACTTTGCATGTTAGTTTCTTTATATGACAGACTGAGAGATCCAATCAAGTGTTCTGTCTGGCAATCTTCTGTTCTACGTTGTGACTTTATATCATTCTATTTTCTCCTTCATATGCTAGTTCTCATGAGTGGCATTTATATTGACATCAGGTTATTTGAGTACCTAGCCAGCAATTCTCTGAACTTCCCAGTCATTCACCACATTAATTATCCCAACGGGATTCACAGGTATATTTTGACACTTGCATTGTGGCTTTCTGAGTTGAAATGCAGGAATACATAGTCATGGTAAAACTTCATCCTCTCTACTTACAGGGATGACTTAGTGATTGGTGCTGGTGCGAATGCTGGAGCCCTTTTGGTTGATGGTCTTGGAGATGGTGTTCTCTTGGAAGCTCCTGACAAGGATTTAGATTTTCTGAGAGATACGTCTTTTAACTTGCTGCAAGGTTGCAGAATGAGAAATACGAAGACAGTAAGTTCTTTTGAGTTTTGTCTGAAAAAGGCAGTATGCATTTCACATATGAATAAGACCTATTTGGGATTATAGAAGCAGGGGTCTTGACTCGTGATCTTAAATAATGTGCCTAACTTGTGCTGCAGGAATATGTGTCATGCCCATCTTGTGGCAGAACTTTGTTTGATCTTCAAGAAATAAGTGCAGAAATCCGGGAGAAGACATCACACTTGCCTGGTGTTTCGGTAATTACTTAGTTATCTAGTCCTTTGAGGACACGAGCTGCCATCTGAATCTCTTATAACTAAACTATGCACTACTCTACACTATGTGAATTGGTTATGCACAAAACAGGAAACAACTTCCTCTCCAATTCTCTCAGAATAATAGGGAAGAAGATAAGTTATGGAAATACTATTTTGCATAATTGAATTTCTCCTTCTTCAGATTGCAATTATGGGTTGCATTGTGAATGGACCTGGAGAGATGGCCGATGCAGACTTTGGGTATGTGGGAGGTGCTCCTGGAAAGATTGACCTTTATGTTGGGAAGGTAACACGTTTGGATCTCTGGTTTGAAATTCTATATACATCAATTTCAGGTCTGATAAAATTTGAAGCACGAATCAAGAATTTGACGGATGCCATAACTATGATTGGGTTGGGAAACCTGAAAATACTAAATGATGATACTGACATTAGTATAACGTTGATACAGACCGTGGTGAAGCGTGGGATTGCAATGGAGGAAGCAACCGATGCGCTGATCGATCTAATAAAAGAGCATGGACGTTGGATGGACCCTCCCGCAGAGGAGTAAAAGTACTGAAGTCAACGACACCGGACACAGTTGTGATTTATCGATGAGAAATTAAACATTGAGATCACAAGATCTTTTTCTTTTTCTTTTTACAGTTAGAGCCATAAAAGTCGTCAGAGTTAAACACAGTAGCGACATGAGAGGGGTAGAATAAGGAGTTTCCATTGATTCCCCATTTCCAATTAGAACCGAGCTGAGCAGCAGTGAGGAGTCTCCGTGTTTATACAGATCTCATTATTCAAGCTGATTCATGGAATCCTGCAATTATGATGCCTTTCAATAAAAGATTATTTTATATCTGGTATTGTATCTGTGCCTTTCAATTATGATGCCTTAGGAGTTCCATTTGTTTTGTTGAAAGAATAAAATGAAATCAAAGTTGAGCTATCAATTAAAAGAGAAGCAAAGGTGAACACCGTACGTTGAAAATGACAAGTTACCATGTAGTCAACTACCGAATACAAAAGGGCAACACCTCCCTCAAGAGCAAAAGGCTTACAAACGCTATATGTAAAATATGTATTGAGGGGCCTTTCATCAAGGTCTCCTCGCACGTTTGCCATGGAAAAATGAATCGTACCTCGTGTTTCATATGCTGTTTGATTTACACTTAATTGCAAACATTTCCAAACAAAATGCTAATATTCATATAGTCGTTTGGGAATTTCATTCGTTGATAAATATATTCCTTCTTTTGGCTTCAGATTTCTTTTTTACTTTTCAACGAAATAAAACTTCTTTTTTTAAGGCAAGGGAACGTGAACTTAGCACGAAAATATAACCGAATATTACGACACACACCCCCCCCCCCAAAAAACAGATAAATGGTATAGTTTCCACAAGAAATGGAAAAGGCTGCAGACTGTAAACGCAAAGTAAGAGTTTTCATTTATTCGTCCAACGCAAGCCTTTTTGCCATTTTTGGTCATTCTCAAAGTACTACGAAAAACTTGGCTCCTGAAAAAAATACGAAATGCTAAAATAATGAAAATTCTCCAAAATTAAAGGCAAAAGTAATTGGAAAAAATTTGTTAAAAGTCTAAACTAAAAGATAACATACAACAACTAACAAGCACAGAATAATCATTTTTATTGACACTAATAAATGAATAAATTACTCTAAATTTTATTGTGGGGGAAACTATTCTCTGGTCTTCAATATATATCTGGTGATTTTGCAAGCCAAACAAATGTGGGTAAAGCGTAAATACGAATACTACACTCATAAGGTTCCTTTTCAGCATCACCCGGAATTGCATGCTACAGCCTGGAGGGGGCCTCCAATTGGCTGGCAACTCCCACCATTCAAATTCGCTATTCATAAATGTTGATGACTTCATAGAAAATGTATTGATTAATTGAACTATGAAATTAAAAATAGATGGAATCTTTAGAATCACAATCAACTGAAATCTTACTGATCTTAACATAGTGAATTTTCAGCAGATCCATTGTCAGTGCCAACGAAAGAAATTACAAAATGATAGTTTGAGATCTGAAACAAATCTTTATCAATCGTCACAAAATCACCGAACTAAAGAATCTCGAATGAATATGAATTCCTATCATATGTAGAGCCAATATGATGAATATAACATGGAAAATTAGAAGGGGGGGGGACCTATAGTAATATGGAGCCGGCAGGAAGGGTATGACCTCTGGCCAAGAGCAATGAGATAGAATTGTATAAAGCATTCTACAGAATCTCTCTCCTCGCAGCGTATCCGTACTGAGATCGCCGAATATTTTGCTGGCGCTTCCTGTAAACCAAAGCCGCCAACACAACCACACCAGCCGCCGCGATAACTCCAAGTGCTACCCCGGCCTTCTTGCCAGCATTCCCTCCTCCTGATGAACTATCCACCGTACCCTCTTCATCGCTTACACCAGTGTGGCTTACTGCACTAGCATCTGCTGGCTCCGGCGCCGGAGATGGGGACGGAGACGGGGACGGAGACAGAGAGACTGAAGGAGAGGGAATAGGAGTTTGATTGTCGGGAGCAGGTGCGGGAGGCGAGTAACCCAAAGGTGAACTCGCGGGAGCAGAGTCAGGAGCAGAAGAGGAGACGAGAGGAGACGGAGAGGGAGACGATGACGGAGAGAGGGTGGGCAGTGATGGGGAAGGGCTGGGGGAGATCTGCGGCGGATCGGCGGAGACACTGGTGTGAAGTAACGAAGAAAGCAGAAGGAGCAGAAGAAAAGAAAATCGAGCAGAAACCGCCATTGTAATTTGCAGAGGAAAATTGAAGAATCAGAAGCAAAACAGGAGTACGAATGTAGATCCGGTAATTGAAAAGGAAAACTGGAAGGAAGAAGGTAGATCTGGGAAATTGTAATATCCATCCATCTATATATATATATATATATATATAACGCGAAGGTTAAAAAGACGGTTAGGGAGACGCAAGCAAACCTTGGGAGAGGCGGGAGGAGGATATATCGGAGGGCCTAAATTGAAGGCGACGCCAGGATCTAGGCCACTAAGATCGTGACACGTGGAAATTAATGACATCGCTGTTTTAACACGATAACAAAAGATTTATTATTCATCAATCAATTAATGAAAGAGAAAGGGGTGTAGCGTATGTATCAACGTGTTTAGAAATCTGTTGAAAGAAATGAATTTATAGATTATAAAAAAAATTTATAGATTTCAAGATGCTATTTATCTTGACTTACGTGCATCGTTAGAGAAAAGATTTTTCAAACATGCACTCAAATCCGCCACGAAACTCAGTTCACGTTCTTCATCTGCCAACTTGTGTTTGTGTCATCACTTTGTGAACAATGTTTAAACATTAAGTGACAGTGATTTTGACAATTACATTCCCTCTTCCTCGCCAACAATTTGTTTTATCTCCCTTTTCAACTTTCAGGCTATTTGTCTTAAGTTTTAACAACTGTGATTAGCTATCGTTGATTGACTTTAGTTAAACAAATTCTCGGGTTTAAATTTTATATTAGGAATGATATATTTAATTATACATGATACTTGTACATAGATCTAGACGATTAGACTAATAATATCATCAGATACTGATATAAAAATTTATTCCTTTTTATCCTACACATTCAAATTAATTCTCACTTCTTTATAAGGTGTATCTTTATATATCTCATAGAATCTAAGAAATAGTGAGCAGTAAAGCATAATTTGTTTTAAACTCTAGATTGGTATTGATATCAATACTGGAGATAGTGATATTGATGTCAATTTGAATAATTTGTTTTAAATTTTAAATTGATATTCATATCAGTATTAATGATATTGAGTATGACAGTGAAAATCATAGATTTCATTGGCATTTTTTATGCATTTGGTATGGAGCATCTTTGCTTTTAATTAATTGGTCTCTCTCTTTTTCTTCTTTGGGTAGCATTAAACAAATATTATATATTTTATTTGAGCTTGTCATCATCATCAATGGGCTCATGTTCAAAAAGGAAAAGAGAAAATCCACTTCTATCGCTGAGATAAGAAATGATAAATTAAGTTTTAGCTGAGATTGGAATAATTAATTTTAAAATTAAGCATTTTGGTGCGCGTAGGAAGAAGCCCCACATTTTTGCCCAAAGGAAAAAGCCCTGCATATGGCAAGAGGAGACGAAAGAAACAAAATATCATATAAATTTATGTTCGCCGACCAAGCATAAAAATACATCAACATAAACGTAGTTAATGATGTGGACTTATTTGACAAATTATAATGGCTGCGTTTGGTATTCCGTTAGGAATGCCGTTTTGGCTCCCAAAATCCATTCTCACGCAAGCCGAGACAAAATTCCTCTCACATAAAGTAC
>JANTPZ010061827.1:0-12244 GCA_025593235.1 Vachellia pachyceras | reverse complement strand
TATACCATAAATCCAAGCACAAGTCAACACGTCAAGGCTGAAACTTGGCGTTAAATTTGAACATTCACTGGTTACAACGATTTGAAACCAGTGTCGTCCGTTAAATGTAAAAGTCCCTCAGTCATGCTTCGCCATCTCCCTCCGGAGCTTCGGCGACTTCACTTTCTCCTCCTTCCCTTTATTCCGTGGTGTTTCGTTTGGCCTGAACAATGATCTCATGGTCTAATTGCTCCATTATGCGTATTGGAACTTTGACTGACCATGGATGGATTGAATCAGGTGAACTGCTACGATGTTCAAACGGGAATAGAACTCAAAGTTGAAGTTAGCTGCAAATTAAAATACTATTAGTCAGTGGACAAGTTTAGTGTGATGGGCTCTAGCTTCTGTTCAGAGCTTCTTCTTTGTGTTGTTTTTTTTTAAATATTGATCTGATAAACCTTCTCAATCCATGGCCTCTTGTCTGCTACAGGGTTTAGATGGCCTTCAAATTCCAAGAAAATGTTCAGCCAATGAAGAAATATCTAAAGGAAAAGAATCCTGAATAAATCCAAAGTTTTTAGATTAAGAGGTAATTCTGAACATATGCAATAAACTTGGGGATGTAGAAGAATTTCTGCAGCATATGATACTCTCCAAGACTGATCAATGGGATTGAACCTGTCAATAATAAATAGACAAAGTTTGGAGGGTGGGGGGTGGTTGGGGGGGGGGGCACCAACCGCTTTGCTCTTGTGCACGTTTAGCCAAAAATGCCTTGGATCTGAACACAGATTATACTATTATAGAGTGGCAGTAGAGTTAGAAAATGGGTTATTTCCGCCCCAAGTAGGCCCATTCCTACTGGGCTTAGCCCATAAAGAGTATATTCTTTACTAAAGTATTGAAATGAAAAACAATAAATAGGAATCTATCCAAAGAAAAAGCTCACGACAGGCATATATATTGTACTTCTTTGAAAAAGGTTTATTTACTTTATAGAAGTATAATCAACAATATTTTTTTAGTAAAACGAGATAATTTTCTCCACATATTTACCTCAATTTGTGTAAAAGTATTTTCTATCGCGTTCCCAAACGGATTATTTTTTTTTAAACTGATTTTTCTGACTTATAAATTTATATATAATACGACTAGACATGTATTTCAAAATATATGTTATAATTACATAATTTATTTAGTTTTTTTAATCTTTAAAAAATCAACAATCAATTAGTTTTTAAGCTAATTATCAAGCACCAGGGTAGTAACTAGTAAGGAACGCATCCCACTTTTTTTTTTTTTTAGGGTCCAGATTCTGAGGAGAAAAGAAGGAGAAATAAGATTACCAGAGACAGTGCATTACTTTCCGTACGATGCATGAAGTGGAAAAAGGCCGTGTGGGCGGGGCCAGTGAGTGATTACTCTGCTTTCCAGTAGTACCATGCCATAGCTTCTACATGAAGTAGCCTTCTCCTCGAAGGAATCTCAGAAGTCGACCAAGACTTGAGATGACTCGCGTCTCGCTCTCACTCTCGCTCTCTGTGTCTATATATACACACATTCTTTTCTTCTGTCTCTGCATACATATATTCACCATTTGTAGTCGCTGTTTCTGTGAAAATCTGCTGGTTGCAGCACTGAGGGAAGAGAGTGAGAATGGGGAATCCGAGTCCAAAGGAACACATTGAGGGGATACGAAGGAACAAGTTCTCCATTGGAGGCACAGAAAACCTCTTGATCCCCGACCTCCACGCAGCCGTCAAGAATCTATCTGCTGAACTCTATGCTAAAGATGTTCACTTTCTCATGGAGCTCATTCAGGTCAGCCTCCTTCTAATACTATGTTTGTTTGAAAGAGCTTATTCACTTCCTAAAAGCACGTTCAAGAGTGTAAAACGAGATAATTTTCTTTTTGTATTTACTTCGGCTTGCATAAAAGTACTTCTCTACCGTGTTCTTAAACGGACACATTATTTTATTTCTGTGTCGTAATTAGCAAAACAAAAACTATGTGCAAGTCATCTACTAGTTGATACATGAAAGTTTTCTTGTCATACATGCATGGGAGATTTTGTGTGGCTGCATAACCTTGTAAGTTTTAATAAGATTATTAATACTGCTGAGGTGAAGCTGTGTTCTAAAATTATACATGTATATACATCTATATTTAATATTATATATTCTAAAATTATATTGCATTGGTGTTATTGTCACGTATTTTATTCTCTAATGTATGGAGGGTTTTATCATGATTGGTGTTGTCTTTCTTATAATCTAACTCTTTATCTTATAATTTTTATGATATTTAAGATAGATAAAAGGTTGTCAAAAGCATATTAAAATTAATAAATAGATATTTTAAAATTATTAAAAATTATATCATATATGTAAGTGAGATTACTCCGCTTGGATGGAGAGAAAATAGGGGAAGAAAGAAAGCTTGAAAAGAAAATAAAGGGAGAAATGAGTTTTTCCTTACTTGGATGAAGAGAAAAGGTGGGAGGAAGGAAAATTGGAGAGAAAATGGGATGCGGTCCCATTATATTTCCTTCCAACTTTTTTCTCTACATGGAGAGAAAATTCTTCTTCCCTATTTACTCACATACTCTTTATTACCTTTTTATTTTACCGTATTAAATTCAAAATATAACTTGTTAAAATTTTTTACTATGACTTTATTTTTTTAAAAGGATGAATTTTAAGATATATTCTAATATATAATTTATTTTTTAATTGCTCACTAAAACTTTGCAATATTAAAAAATGATTAATTTTTATCTAAATTATTTTATTTTGAAATAGGAATCCACTTATGTAATAAAGTTGATCTCCTAAAGTTTTGAGCAGCGGTGTAGCATCAGATCCCAAAGATAATAAGTCTTTAATTATAATTATTAATTTAATTTTAATTAGAGGCTCCATTTTACAATTGAGACCTACCCATTAAGCGAGAAGCGATGGGAACGACGGAACTTGTGACCTTCTTCTTCCAAATTGTTTTTCGAATTCTTTTTTTTATATAGAAGTGTGTTTGTTCATTTGGAAATTTCTTGAAATCCTAATCATGAATCGGATCGAATTGGAAAATGGAAAGATTTGTATAAGTTATACCTTTCATTACCACTTTACGGAGCCAATACCAAGAACTCCCATTAATAAAAAAATGGAACTTCCTGAAACCTTTGGTAAAATGCCCACCTATAACCCAGCGGATAAAGTACATTACATAGACCGTTTTAGAGATTGACGACAATTTCATTAGATATCTTATAATTAGAATCCCTCTTTTTTCCGATCCAGTTCCTCCAGGATCATGGGATCCTTTTCTATCAGATAGGAAGGGCTGTTCACAAATTGTACTTCTAAGTAATTGCTCCATAGATCCTATATCTATCTATATGAAGAAGAAGTAGGTTTTTTAACTACAGGCCTAGCACCAGGCATGATAATTTTTCATGATCCGGCTCGAGCACGAATCAAATGTATATATCTAAAAAAATTTAATAGATAAATTATTTGTTTTAAATTTATTTATTTATATTGATGTAAGTATAATTTTTCATAACACAGATATATTTTAAGTATACTTTACTTATTTAACTATTTATTAAAAGATTTTTTATTTAATGATATTTTAGTCATTCGGTTATTTGTACATTTTCTTTCCCCTTTGTTCTCTCGTCAATACAAACATGATGAATGATAATATTTTTTATTTTCTCACCACTTTTCTCTTCTCCCCATTTTCTCTCGTCCCATTTTTTCCTCCCAACTTTCTTCACAGTATAGCCTACAAGTTCTTATGAATCAAAAATTAAAAATAATATTTTTATTATCAATATAGTAAAAAGAAGAAGAAATAAATATAAATAAAATAATAATGATAGATTTGTCAATTTTTAATTAACGCAGTTCCCTCCACTTCTACTCATTTCTAATAGATTAGTCTTTTTGATTCTGCTTTCTCTTTAGACTTGTTCATATTAAATTTTTTCACTGAGAATGAGAGAGATTCTAATCTTCAAGAGGGCCACATGGGTGTTGTGTGGGGGTGCCTAGAAAGTTGAGTCTATATGAAGGCACACTGTTATATGTTGGATAAATCTTGTAAATTTAAGGAGTTCTTCCTCCTAATATATGAAGTGGCTTCCCTTCTAGATAGATGATCAAGCTCCTCCTAGTTCACCTTTTTAGTTTGAAATTAACATAATCGTAAGACTAAAATATGTAGATTTGAAGACTAAAATAGAAAGAGAAATCTCGTAAGACTATTTTATAAATTTAATAAAAAATTAAAATGTTTGATAAATTATAATTAGAGTTAGAATCAGATATGGAAAATAAAACTAAAAGTCTATATATATTCATTCAAGTGCCAATAAAATTTTAAAAAATGGTTTGTAATTTATGGGCAATTTTTTAAAAAAGTTACTGGGTTAATTCATTATAAAGGTAAATTTCTGTTTCATTTGACACGAATTCTAGCTTCAAATGGATGTTTTATAGCCATCAAATATGATAAACAACCACGGGGCTACAAATCAGTGTGTTGCGAGTGTTTTTAACCTTTCACACTAATGTCAATTTTAATGAACCAAGATCATCTACTTTACAGCATCTCACCTTAAACGATTTACCATAGCACTGTTTCTTACTTCATTTGTTAAGCCTTCAGAGATAACTTGCGCATAGAATCTCATCTTGCTTCATTACATTTAATCATCATACTGCATGGTAAAATATATCAACGCAGAAGAAGGGTTGTGCATTACATAGGGCTACATTTCTGATTTGCAGCACGATGAATTCAAATAATAACATCACTAACTTGTATTGCCGTTGCAGAACGCAGAAGATAACCAGTACGATGAGGGGGTTGATCCAACACTTCGATTCATCATAACATCAAAGGACATAACGGCCACACGAGCTCCGGCCACATTACTCATTCTGAACAATGAGAAGGGTTTTTCTCCCAAAAACATTGAATCCATCTGCAGTGTTGGGCGGTCCACCAAGAAGGGCAACAGAAGAAGTGGTTACATAGGGGAGAAAGGTACTTTCTTACTCTCTGATATTTCATTGGTACAACATTTCTTTCCAACAAGACCTAAGTTCAAGTGCTTTTAATCACTAAACATGAGGTAAATAATTTAATGGTATTATGATGGCAATTCGTATGACTAACTACAACTGGTTTTAATTTTACAGAGGGTGGGGGAACATATTTACGTATATAGGTTTAGTTTTAACTTGTGTACGGCTATCTGAGGAATTAGCATGTTACTATTTCATAAGCAGCGTCTGAAGCAATTCTGATAAAAGCTCTTTTATGGTTGAATTGCAGGGATTGGTTTCAAGAGTGTATTCTTGATTTCTGCCACGCCTTATATTTTCAGCAATGGATATCAGATACGGTTCAATGAGGAACCTTGTCCCCGTTGCGGTCTTGGGTACATAGTCCCAGAATGGGTTGAGGGGAACCCAACACTTGAAGACATAAAGCAAATATGTGGTGAGGGTGATTCCCTTCCGACCACAATCATTGTGTTGCCTCTGAAGCCAGACAAAGTGGGACCAGTGAAACAACAGCTCTCCATCATCCATCCAGAGGTTCTTCTATTCCTTTCAAAAGTAAAAAAGCTTTCAGTGAAAGAAGATAACGATGATCCTAGGCTCAATACTGTAACAGCTATAGCCATTTCAAGTGAGATTGATTTAATGACAAGAAAAAACATGAATGCGGAGTCTTATATTCTCCGTCTATCTGCTGAGGAGAATGAGGATTCTGAAAAGGAATGCATGTACCACATGTGGAGGCAAAGATTTCCTGTAAGGCCAGAAAATCAGGTAGAAAGAAGAATGGATGTGGAGGAGTGGGTTGTCACATTAGCCTTTCCAAATCAGGAGAGGCTTGACAGGGGAAGGAGTTCACCTGGGATCTACGCTTTTCTTCCTACAGAGATGGTGACCAACTTTCCTTTCATAATTCAAGCAGATTTTGTGCTGGCTTCATCAAGAGAGACTATTCTCTTGGATGATAAGTGGAACCAAGGTATACTCAACTGTGTTGCTTCTGCTTTCATGGATGCATTCAAATCACTTGTTATATCAACAGATGATGCTCCAGTGTCCAGTTTGGCTCGCTTCTTTCAATTCCTACCCGTTAATGAATCTTCCTACCCAAAGTTGAATGGTGTGAGGGATAAAATCAAAGCAAAAGTTGTTGAGGAAAGTATTGTTCCTAGTGAGACATACTCGGAACAGAAGCACTTCTATAAGCCTCGTCAAGTTGTCAGACTATTGCCTACTTTCTGGGATATTTTAACAAAGGCTCGAGAGCAAGGAGTACACTTGGGAAACCTATCATCCCATGGAAGTTATATTCTAAGTTCTTCATTTGACCAAGTTCAGTATGATCACATACTGGACTTTTTAGGGGTACATCAAGTCAACAGTGAATGGTATGCAAAGTGCATTCAGAGTTCTAATCTCGTGATGGGTGTATCAGAAGATGTCTACTTGCAGCTTTTGTTGTTTATTGCTGAGAAGTGGGAGTCCGAAATTTGGTCCTCCAACATGAAATCCATTCCTCTCATCAAATATGTTGGTTCGGACGGAAATATGTCCTACTTCAGTCTTGATACATGCAGAAGGAACCATAGTTCTGTGAAGATTCTCTTAGCTGACCCGAACCAATCCTGTCCTGTCTCGTGGCTAGTTTCATGGAACAAGAAATTCTCTTGTGCAGGCAATCATTATTTTATGCCAGAGATCACACAGAAGGCAATACAACAATTCCCTTGGAAGCAGGCTTTGTTGGGATGGCTGGAAAAAGAGATAAATATTTCTACTTCAGGTGCATACAATTATGCAAATCTCATTTGGAACTCTATCAGCAAGGACTGCCACCTTGCCCTCGCATATTCACATTTCTTATATCACTCATTCTCAAAGCAATATCTGTCGAAGTGTCAGGTTGATGATCTATGCAAATCCATGCCGCTAGTAGACAAATACGGTTGCGTGTCCACATGCAGACGGGGGGTTCTTGTGCCGGCTAAAGAGAGCAAATGGGTAGTTCTTTTCAATTCTAATCCATGGAGTGATGAAGGATATGTTGAGTTGAAAGAAGACTATTTGCACTCATGCTTCTGTGCAGGCCGATATACCCACGAGAAAGCCCTCATAGGCTTCCTTGAAACTTATGTCGGAGCTTGTGATATACCTCACATATCTCCTCCAAATGCTGGCTTTTCCTCTGTGAATAATCCTTTGACGAGGGAAAATACTTTCTTGTTATTGGATTGGATTCGAAATTTGAAGTGTAGGAGACTTCTACCAGAGAGATTCTTGAAATCCATAAGGGAAGGTAGTTGGCTGAAAACTACAATCAATGAGCATAGGCCACCATCGAAGTCATTCTTAATCGACTCAACATTGCAAGAACTTTTGCAAAATGGATCTGTTCTTGTTGACATTCCACTGGTTGATAAGACAGCTTATGGGGATAAACTTGGTGAGTATGAGGATGAGTTGAAAACAATTGGAGTGATGTTCAGTTGTAAGGAGGCATGTGCATTTATTGGCAATGAACTCATGTCTCGGGCAGCTGCTTTCACTTTAAGCAGAGAGCAAGTTCTTTTGATGCTTGAATTCATCAGATACCTAAGGAAAAATCATTTTCCCCTGGACGAGTTTGTGAGAAGCATACAAAATGCAAGGTGGCTCAGGACATATTGCGGTGATAGGTCTCCTGATGGAGCAATCTGGTATGATTCTGAGTGGGAAACTGCATCACAAATTAGTGAGCTCCCTTTCATCGACAAATCTTACTATGGTGAAGAAATATGTAATTTCAAGGAGGAACTTCGGTTGCTGGGGGTGATGGTGGGCTTTAATGAAAGATACCAACTTGTTATTGACCACCTAAAGCCACCCTCTTATTTTATCAATCTCACGGCCGAGGCTATGATCTTGACACTAGAATGCATGCATTCCTCATACTCCTCGTCTGGCAACCTTGTTGATGCGCTTCAAGTATCAAATTGCTTTAAGACAAGCAAGGGGCTCAAAACTCCGTGTGAATGTTACTTATACGATCTTTTATGGGGTTGCATTCTGGAGGTATTCAATAGTTTCCCTGTGATTGATCATAAAGTCTATGGTGATAAGATTATGAGCTACAAGGACGAGTTGCATACACTGGGGGTGGTGGTTGATTTTGAGGGTGCAATCAAAGCATTTGTAGATGTTTTTAAGCAGAAGGCATCTCAAAAGTCCCTTACGAAGCAGCATGTTGAGTCATTTCTCTCCTGCTACAGACAACTGAGGGGAGCTCACGTTGTATTTCCTCCAGAGCTTTTGACAACTTTAAGAACTGCCAAGTGGTTGCGGACTCGCCTTGGTGTTTATAACCCTCCCAAAGATTGCATTTTATTTGGTCCAGAATGGGAATCGCTCTCTGCAATTACGCGTCTCCCTTTCATTGATGATAGTGATAATTTTTACGGCAAGGGCATCCATGAGTACAAGGAAGAGTTGGAAAGCATGGGAGTTGTAATTGAAGTGGAACATGGACTCAAGTTAATCTCTGCTAGTCTAAGGTTCCCTTCAGATCCGTCCTCCATAACTCCTGAAAATGTGTTTTCGTTGCTGGAATGCATTCGCTTAATGCAAGAGCATCGTCAATCCTTTGATGGTGACTTTGAAAAACAGTTGTCGAGAAAATGGTTAAAGACTGAAGTTGGCTATGAGACTCCAAAAAGATGTTTATTGTTTGATTCTCAGTGGAAGTTAAAGCCAATGGATGGACCCTTCATTGATGAGACTTTTTATGGACCTAAAATTGCATCTTACAAAGATGAACTCATTGCAATAGGGGTTATTGGTGTTTGTCAGGAAGGGTGCTCTGTAATGGCTAGTTTTCTTAGCTGCCATTCTGAATTGTCTACCATAAAGAGGATTTACAGGTACTTGAGTGAAAATGAATGGAAGCCGAAGAAAGAAACTGGTGAAAGGAAAATGATTTGGATTCCAAGTGGAAATCAGAATGGAGAGTTAGTCAATCCTGAAGACTGTGTCATCCATGACAAGGATAATCTTTTTGGTTCAAAGTTAAATGTCTTGGAGAGACACTACGAAAAGGAGTTACTTCATTTTTTCTCCTTAGCTTTGGGCGTGAGAAGTAATCCTCAGGTTGATGACTACATAGAGCTTTGGAAAAAATGGGAGAATTCGGTCGAACAATTTTCACATGACAAATGCTGTAAGTTCTGGAGTTTCATTTTACATCACAACAACCGAAAGACAAAGGAAAAGCTTTCTGAGAGCTTGATGAAACTGCCTGTTACATCAGACTCCAGTGGAATACTTTTGTCGGACAAGTCTGATGTTTTTGTTGCTGATAACCTTTATATGAAGAATCTTTTTGAGGAAGAGAGAGTACTTGTCTGGTATCCCCGGCAAAGCTTGCCATCATTGGACAGACATGAATTATTAGACATCTACAAGGAAATTGGTGTTTGCACTATATCTGAATCAGTACAGAAGGAGGAATCATTTCTGCTGGATGGTGCAGATTTCAATGAGGTGGAGCCAAGTAGTATCTTCATTGGAAAGGGATTGGTTAAGCTCATTCTTGGTTTTCTTGCTTCTTCTAGCATCAAAATGGAAGTAGAGAAGAGGCGCAAAGTTGTACAAGGCATTCTTGACCTTAAAGTTTATCATATGACTGAGCCAATCACTGTAAGCTATAGTTTGCCACTATCATCAGGGAGAGTCATTACTAAGAAGGTGAACAGAATGATGCGTTGGGAAAATTCCAAACTTTTCATCCAGAAGTTGGACTTGGAAACTGGAAATGCAAGCATGATCAAACATGCAACTTATTTCTCTGAAGTTATCTCTACGGGCATACTGTGCGAGAAGTTTGATCATGTAGGGGCACTTTCTGAGCTAATCAAGTTGGGATTTCTGCTGAAGTTCGATGAGGAAGCAATTGACTTCCTGATGGAGTCCAAGGATTTGCAAATCTTCTTGGAAGATGAGGAATTCCTCAATGATTTCAATTCCTTTCCATCCAAGTAGGTTTGCTGGGAATAGTTTCTGCTATTACTTGTTTGCTTCTTGAGTCTGCAATAGAGTCTGTGTTGTTTCAGTTTCATAAATTGTTAAGGCTTTCTCATGTTTGTCATTTTAGGCGTTGACGTATTCAGATAATGTAGAAATTGCTATGTAAGACCACGACAAGCTACTTGTATGGTTCAATTTGACGATGGGTCATGTGTTCTAAATATATTGTTGTACTAATCAACATACCTCTGCGATAACCTGCATGCTAAGTAGCCTTTTACAGAATCTACTCATATCTTATTGATTTTGCAGGAAAGATGATGAAAGGAATAAAAGGAAAAAGGAACCAACAAAATTAAGATTGAAGAAATGAACAAAATGGAAAGGATAATGGATATAAATCAAATGAATAAAGAGAAGTCAAGCCAGGAGCGTGAATGCATTTTTTTTTTTTGGTGACAAGAGGGGCTTAGCTCAATTACAATGGAACAACTACCCTACGCGTGAATGCATAATTACTAAAGGGCAGAAGGGAACATGTAGAAGGAGCTTGAAGGTAGAGCGCAAGTCTATTGCAAAGTTTCGATTTTTTTACTTACTCGTTAATTTCTTGTGATTTTGTTTATAATCATTGGTGTTATAGAACAATATTAATGATTTCTTTTATTATGCATTTAGAGTGGGAGTGTAACCCACAAACGAAGAACTTAGTTTCTCTTATTTTATTTTGACTCTTTATGGATGTTGATTTATGAATATATTTTGATTTCCTTCAATAATATATATATATATATATATATTTCCCTTGCTCCTCATATTAATTTTGTGACTGGCCACTATTAAATCATTTTAATCCATGGGTAATCTTGATAGATTAGAAGGTGAAGAGAAAACTAGAATTAGAGAAATATGCACAAAACATTTAGGTTAAAGATGGTTCGAAAGGTTTTCTTTCTGATGAGTTGAAATGTAGCTTCACGATTTAATTAATTGTTTTGGTATCACTCTAGTATTCCTTCTCTGTTTTTGTTTTTGGTCAGGAAAAGAGAAATTGACTCATGCGACAGAATACTGTGTAGCGTAAATCAAGGCAACACTGGAAAGAATCATAAAAACACATGACATAACCATTACATGAAGTCCAAAAACAAGCTATTTAATGCTGTTTCGTATTACTGATAATGACACGCTCCCTAATAATCCACCTGATTGAGGAACTCAAGAACAAAATGAAAAATATTAATGAGATGAAGATCGTATTAGATTGGCTGTCCTCGATCATTCTCTCTCTAATATCTATAAATGTCACAAACTCATTTCATGGTTTTGGCAGCAGCAAGACGATTTCTGTCAGAACCAGCACAAGAGCAACTCGCGTATAATGATTTAACAACAAGTATATTCTTCATTGCCCTCAACTTCTTCCTCCTGTTCGTTCTTCTCTTACTACTTGACTGTGTTTCTCCACTCTGAATCAACAAACAACAAGAGAACTGTTGTGAGAAAAAGAAATACCCTGAAATAACATTAAATTATCTTGTCTTTTATTTTTGCTAACTACATGTATCATTATATTAGAGGTAATCCTATTAAGGTATTGTCAGATACTAAATGTGATTAATCTCTTTCAACAGGGATTCAAACCTTGATTTGTTATATTGTGATGTACTAACTTTTTCTGCTAGACTCAATCATCATTGTTAAATAGATTGTATTTGTTCATCATGTAATGGCTATTATACGCGAGTGATTCCTATTTAATACAATCTCTAATCCCCTTGAGTTTGTTTTCATTTTGGTTTTGATCTTTTAAATTTTATTTCATTAAAATATCGGTTACCATAATTTAATAAAAACCTGAATATTTTGCAACTTGTTTGAAACTTGAAACATCATAACTAAAATTTAAAATAAGAGTAAATTTAAGTAATTATTAACCTTCAATAAATAAGGAAAGTAGGAATTGCTCACCTCGTTCAAGTTTTTTGAGTTCTGTGATGATGCGGCACTATGTGTGCTGTCAACACTTGGGGTCTTTACGTGCCCTGAAGCAGGGCTTTGAACGCTCTCAACACTATTTGATTTCTGGTGCGTGACCGTTCCTTGTTGGATGTTACCTGCATTTATTTAACAAGCGAGATTGTGTTTAAATTTTGCACAAGCACAAGATTAGCATCTTGCAAAGTTT